>JACEIK010003365.1:136123-168901 GCA_018107945.1 Datura stramonium | reverse complement strand
AATCAAAGAAACATGGTCTATTAAGGCTCAAACTTGGGATCAAGGGATTCATGCAACTTTGGTAGGGTAATATAGGCTAACAGTGAGCTAAACAAAAATGGCCTATGATAATATCTTAACCAACCATCCTTAGCCTATGCAAAGACCAACCAGGCAAGTTCTAGATCTTCAACAAAATATCGAACTAAATACTATACCTCACTCACACATGGTACATGAACTATTTTCACCTCAC
This sequence comes from Datura stramonium, assembly GCA_018107945.1. Taxonomy (NCBI): domain Eukaryota; kingdom Viridiplantae; phylum Streptophyta; class Magnoliopsida; order Solanales; family Solanaceae; genus Datura; species Datura stramonium. The sequence continues at coordinate 168,666 of JACEIK010003365.1, read as the reverse complement.
CTATCTAGTTTATACATGGTTTAACAAGACTACTCATATTAATAAAGTAAATGACATCAAAAGATCCACAGAAAGCATGCATGTTGTCACAAATACATAGCTAATGCATCAAAAAAGTTTTATACAGGGTCATTTTTTTTCAAAAACCAAAACTAGTGCATTTTTATAGGTTGAGTACTCCTAAGTTACTTTCTAATTAAACCAAAAATCACAAACTAAAAAAATAAAAATCCTACACATGCAGGTTCTACTAGATAGCATGCCTAAGAGAAAAGAAACACGACAAGAAAAATCCTCAGACAAATAAAAAATATAAAAAATCACAAGTACACCCCCTCCCCTTTTTGAAAAAATAAGCTTCGTCCCCGAAGCATAAACTATAAGGACATAGGGAAGAGAACATATCTGGGGCTACTCAGACTTCACCTTCCATGGGTTGCTTCCCATGCAGTACCTGATTTAACATCGCGGCACGATGTGACTTTTGAGACTCCTCAAGCATCATCAAGGTATACTTCCTCTATTATTTTTAATTCTTTCTCATCTCCCAGATACACTTTTATTCTTTGTCCATTTACTTTAAATCTTTTTCCTTCTTTGTTCTCAAGTTCCACTGCACCACACGGAGGCACTTGCACTACTCTGTAAGGTCCTCATCAACGACGCCACTTTTTGATAACACTCAAACCACACCTCTTACTGAAGTATGAAGCGGACGTTGTCAATAAAGAACCCAACTAGAGGTTGGGGGAGATCCCCCAAGGAATATGGAAGAGCTAGATTACTGCCGGTAAGTGAACTTGTAAGGTAGTTACTTCAAAAATTGGGGGGTTCTAAAGAAAATCAATAATGAAAACAATTATCAGAAATCTAGTTTTCAATCAATATTAAAGGATAACTATATTTTGTGTTCCCCATGGGTTCATAACTGCTTTGGGTATACACTCGTGATCATCACCAATACTTACCTATAGAACTGATAAATTAGGTTCATTCAAACGACCGACCAGTCACTGACTATACTCAATTACTCGACCAAGTCTCATGGCGGTTTAAAACTATCCGTTATCACTAAGTTCTAGATTTAACTATCTTGCGACCACAACTCAAGTTAATACAATGATCATCAAGATCAAGGCTCCGTTGTAATTCTCTTTTCCTAATCTCTACCTCTTAGACCTAAGAAAATAAAGAATTCAGGCATGTCCTAATGTTGCGCACCGTTAAGAAACATTTAAGCATGAATAGAATACAATATAAGTGTTTGTATTGGTTTTAGAATCACTTTGTGCAACTCTAGCTTGTTAATCAAACATGGTTCCCACAACCCTAGCTATGGAGGTTTTAGCCTCTCATAGTTGTAAGGTTGTGAATTGCATTCACGATTGAAAACATAAATCAATACTTACAAGTATGAATTAGAAAAATGCTTTCTTTGATTAGTTAGAAAAACCTTGAAGAACAATTAGCAAGAATAATTCAAGAAAATGTTGATCACAAGTCAAATCAACTCAATTCTCTTTTTTTCTTCTAAAAATCTCTTCTTCAATCGAGACCTACTGAAAATAAAACATAAAACGTATTTATATAGACACAAGAATCCTTTTCCTAGGCTAACAGGGTGAATTTCCATATCTGGTTCTGCCCACGTCACGAGTCATCCTACGATCCGTAGCACAATCAGACGACCCGTAGCATCATTTCGTACATTGCATGACTGGCTGAATTTTAGCTAAATGTTAGATCCTGGTACAACTCGTACCTCCATCCTACGATCCGTACTGAGCTCCCGTGGCTTGAATTTGAGACTTTAAAATATTTTTAAAGTTCATCACGACCACCATAGTACGACTCGTACCTTCATTCCACGGTTCGTACTTACTTTCCGTAGCAGGAGTCAGCCTCTTATGCAAATCATTTCAATCTTTTCACGACTTCATTACCACGACTCACACAAGCTTGGTATGACTCGTACTGAGACTCATATATTGCATATCTTCAACCTTGGCATTCTGCAACTTTTCACGGCCACCAGTACGACTCGTAGGACCTTCCTACAGCTCGTACTGTGGACTGTAATCTGAGCCTATTTTGCACACTTCAGGCTATCTTTTGCATATTTTTAACTCCAACACCAATTTATCCTGTAACCAAAGGAAAAATGCCTTATATCCATATAATTACATCTAAGCCCATGTTATTTTCTTAGTTTTGAGCGTCAAAAGTGTTATAAATCCACAACACATCAGAAGGTAACGAGAATCGCCTCTAAACATCAGGACGCCTGGTTTGGGGACTTGGTCCACCCACCAGCCACAAGGGTCGTGCATGAAAAGTAATGGAGGATGCCTTAAAAGAAACTAAAATTAAAACAGCCAAGAGAAGAAAGATGAAAAAGAGGATAGTTTTGAAGGATGAGATTCAGCTAGAAATTATTCTAGATGATGCGGAAGAAGAAGTGGAAAAGGAAGTAGATGATGACATTGAAATGAGTGTTTTGCAATGCAAGAAACTCCAAAGGAAAGAAGAGACCAGGTGGATAAGTAAATCATCAAAGAAAAAGGTAACTGTTGGAACGAAAAGGAAATAATGAGAGGTGATTGAGGAAGAAGAGCCTACAACTACCACCAAAGGATCTAAGTCCAAGAAAGAAAAAGGAAGGAAGGCCTTACAGATAGAGGGATCTGGTGACTCATCCAAGCCGACTAATCAAAAGGATCCAGTGAAGTCTCCTACTAGAGAGGAGAGGCAAGCCATTCTAAGTACTCAAAATGTGTTAAGGTGATGGGTCCTTGATCCTGAGACAGCCAACATGCAAGGGATGAAGGACCTGAGGGAGATCGTTGTGTAAGCCTGGAGTTATCTGTTCACTCCGCCTGTTTCAGATTTGCACGAGAAAAAAGTAAGAGAGTTCTACCATTAGATGGAGTTTACTACTGAAGGAAAAGAACTAAGCACAAAGGTGAATGGAGTTGACATAACCCTCGATGAACAAGTACTTGAGAAGATCCTGGAGGTTCCTACTGAAGGGATCAGGTCTGTGGAGGAACAATGTGCATCCAGAAAATTCTTATCCCTGATTGGGCAACTTGAGAACCTGAGTGAAGAGAGATTTTCAAAAAGCATCTCAAGGGCGAATACCAACTGGTATTCGAATTTATGAACAAAGTTCTTCTTCCTAGGACTGAAAAGTGAACAATCGCGGACATCTCGAACCTCTTCATCATAGAGGTTCTCAGAACCTTCAAGGTCATCAATCTACTGATAGTTATGATTGAACACATGCGTAAGTTACTGATGGTTAAGGATGGTAAATATGGCTTGACGTATGAGTTTTTACTAAATCGAGTCTTCGATTTCTTTAAGGTCACCTATGGACAAGGGATCAAAGGAACAAGGAAGTTTATGATTACTCTCACCACCCTAGAGGAATGTGAGTGTGTACATCGATGTAGTGGTGTAGAGGGTCAGTCTGTGATCTCAAATCTCATTTCCGCCAGGAGAAGTCCAATGTAGAAATGGAGAGGCTAACTAGGTTGTTGGCTCAATGGGATGCAGATATTATGAACTTGAAAGAAGCTTTACAGGAAGCCTTAGCCGCCCCAATAGAGGAACCAAGTCCCATGAATGCTCTCCATCAGCAAAATGATGCTTTAAAGGCCAAGATAGGGGACCTCGCCTAGAAATCGGTGCGAGCACATGATGCAAATGAGGGAATGAATTTGTAGCTACAAAAATTATCTGGTCCTTAAGTTCGTGTTCCTTTGTTCCTCCCCCCATGCCCTGTTGTTCTTACCTCCTCTCCCTCTATTTCCTCCTCCTCTTCATCCTTTTGTCTCTGTGTTGTATGGCGAGCTTCAGACTGTTTGATAGTGTATTTTTTTTTGTATTATATATGATTCTTTAATATAAATGAATGATGAATTATCTTGCTCTTACGTCTATTGTTCTCTCTTCTCTTTTCATTTCTTTCTTATTCATGTTAGTGTTGCCCTAGTGGCCATGAGTTAACATTGTGCTATTTTTACTCTACTTGGTTTACTAGTTGTCCTTTTTTATGGTGCCAAAAGGGGTAGTAATCATGATGGAGAGGGAAACATCTTGATAGGGGAAGAAAGATCTGAATGAAAAGTGGGAACAAATGAAGGGAACTAGTGAAATAGGGGCTCCGTGATAGGGGGAAGTAAATCAGAAGTGGAGGAGAGAATAGCTAGATAGGGGGAACAAATGAATGAACTGGTGATGGGGGGAGGAAGATTGAAAAATCACTTTTTAAAATGTATGTTTGTCATCATCAAAAAGGAAAAAAATATTGTAATCTTGATTTTGATGATTAACAAACTAGTACAGGGGACTAGGTTCGCATTTGTGGAGAAACGGATGCTAGTGATAGATGGAGTCTTTGACAAGCCTATTACGAGCATTAGTTTGACATCACAAAAAAGGAAAAAAATAATTTGGTTTTGATAATTTGACAAACTTACAAGGGGACAAGGTTCCCACTTTAAATATCCTACAGGGACCGGATTTTTGTGTGTATCAGGTAGTCAACATACAACTGTAAAGTTTACTTTTCTGTGCTGGTTGGTGAACCTGTAGTAGAGTTGCAGCAGGACAGATGTATTATCCAATGGGATTACTTATAGGTTTTTGATCTCTCATATATGCATAGAGATGACCAAAAACAAAACCTAGTTTTTGCATTTAAGAAATTCAGATATTCTCGGCAAAAGTCATCGGTGCTCACAAGGAACAAAGCTCATGAACAACAAGGGACCTCATCATGATCTATCTCAAGTTGTCATTTCATAATTGTTGTTTTTCAGTCTTTGTAATATGTTCAAAAAGTGTAAACCTATTATTCTCCTTATGAAGTTGGTGTAGGTGTTTCTTTTGTAACTCTTCTTGTATCTTCAGAAAGAGTCATCAACCAGAGGTAGTTAGTTGTAGGGTTAGACTTAGCCGTGTTTGTATCAACTAGAGTTAGTTGGTAGTTGGACTATAATTAGCCATTATGCACTAATTAGAGGAAGCTGGTTGGAGAGTCGGCAATAAAGTTATTGTCTTGTAGTCTACAATAGAGGTATTGCAAGAGGGATAGGATTGAGAGTTTAATCCTATATATTAAAAATGTATGTAATCTTTATTGATCGAGCTTAGTAAAGTTGTTGAGAAATCCTACAAGATAGGTTGCGGTTTTACTCCCCTGAGTAAGGAGATTTCTATTTAATATTTTGTGTCATTTATATTTATTTCCCTAGTTGTTTGTTGTTTGATTATTTATTGTGACAGCCAAAGGACCTGGTCCCTTGACTAGAGGTGGACCCATACAAGCCATCATTAATGTAACACCTTAGACTTCAAAATAGCTTCTTGAGAGAAAAGGAGTTGAAATTACAGGTCTGGTGCAGGGGTTGACGGAGGAACCGATGACCCGTCAACCTAGTGACATCCCATTGTAGTGGCGTTATGTCTCTAACAATGTGAATGATGGTTGTCAGGTAGGCGATGGACCGTCATAGATGGAATTAAGGTTTGAGGGCGAGGATGACGTCCCATCAAACTAGTGATGGACTTTCACATGTTCCATCGTAGGGGGGTCTCGATGTTGCAGGTGTGACGACTGACTCGACGAACTATCAAGGGAGTGACGGCCCATCATTTCCACTTTCGATAAGGGTTATATTTTAATTCCTTCTATTTAGGAGTAACGGCTTGGGTGACGGACCGTCGAACGTGTGACGGCCCATCACAGGCACCGTCGAGATGCCCAGTTGTCCAGATATTACCCAATTTCCAAAGGTAATTTTTAATCTCCTAAGCTCCTAATCCTTAAATGACGTCCTTTTAGGGATCCTTAAGGGTGTAATTGAGGGTTTTACTTAGTTTGTTCCTCACATTTCTCATACACCTAGTTTGGGAAAGATCAAGGCAAAGAATTCTTCATCAAGCTTCTTTCAAATTCTTTTTGGGTCTTCAAATTTGGTTGCAAGTTCATCAAACACAGGTATGTAAGGCCATGAATGGGGATTTATTCTACCCTCATGCCCAATTTCTTCTCTGATTCATGAATTCAAGTCTTCAATCAAGTGTATTGAAATTCTAAAGTTTTAACTCAATTATATATAAATACTCGTGCTATGTCTATGGGTCCAATCTCTTCATGTTTTGATTGATGATTTAAGACTATCTTGGCACTTTTACTCTTAATTTAATTATTAAACCATGATTTCAAGTTAGTTCCCTATTATATATTCTTTATGAAATTAAGCTTATGACTCTATGATTTCAAGTATGATAAAGTGAATTATGTTTTATGATTATAATGCATGATTTCCATAAGAACCCTTCATGAATTTATGGATTTTAGAGTATTATGATTTCCTCAAGTATGCAAGGCTTGTACGAATTTCAAGATTATGACTATGTTCGACTCACGGGCCTATTTTTATGGCTAATTCACGTATCTCAAGAATGTTATAAATATCATGACTTCAACTAGCCCATGTACTTCAAGTATGTTTCATGATTATGATATGAGGACTATATATATTTTGGGAGTAGTATTTAATATCGAGTAGGCCGAGGTTCCAATGCACCTAGGTGTCAGAACTACATGCCAACGTAGCCATGATGGAGCCTTCCAAGAGAGTGTCTCCCGTGCCCATATGGACCACTCATGAGTGATATCACTCCTTTTCATGGTTCTACCCTTTGCAAGGAACGAACACCCTCCCGGCTAAGGATTTACAGGTCAGGCTCCGTGCTTATGTGGGGAATGTCGGTTATAAGAATCTCCTATTGTTTCTCATGTTTTCAGTTACTCATGTTCATGACATATGATATTATGTATTTTATAATATACTTGACCCATCGATCAGTTTAGGAGTTTTCACTTACGATTTCAAACATGATAAGTAATCCAATTTCTAATTCTAAACCTTGGGTCATTATGTTCAGATTATGATGAGTAGCTTATGCTTATGTATATTTCGGATTTATGGCTTAAAGCATGTTGTCCTTAATCTCCTGATCCTTTGATTTATATGAATGATTTTATACTATCATTTTACTAGTTTATTTTACTTACCTTGCATACTCAATATATTTCAAGTATTGACTCCATACTATGTGCTATAACGTCTCATGATATAGGTTCCAGTGTTCCTCCTCAGCCTCGTCACTAGTTTGCACTCGCTTAGATCAGCTTCATCCCCCTTTGGGTGAGTCCTTATCATCCGAGGATATTTATCATTTATGCTTGTTACATTTTGTTTTAGTTTCATACGTGGAGTTAACTGGGAGCTTGTTCCAGCATCTCATCAGATAATAGAGGCTTTTAGACATAGACTTAGCATGTTCAGCTTTGTGGTTTAGCGTTGTGATGTTATCTCTCTTATTTATGTTTCTGATATTTAGACTTCCAATTATTCAATCTTATGTTAATTTCTACTTGATTATGTCCTTAAGTCATGCTATGTATGTACCATGGGTTAGCTTGGAGCAATTTGTGGTTCTAAATCCCGTGTCTCAGTCAGGGATCTCAGTTCGGGTCGTGACATTAATGATAAAGGATTGTTTAAAAATGGGAATCTATGTGCTTCTATTCAATCTACACCTAAGTTGGCAAGGAACGTCCCTAAAACATTGTTTATGAGCCTGCTAAAGTTCATATGCTATCTAAACCTCTTGAAGGTCATTTGAGTCGTTGAGTAGACATATTGGTATGCTATTTGACAGCTTTATGTGATATATGTGCATATTTGCAGTTCATGAGTCTTGAAAGAGTCCTATTCAGGCCAAAGTCTTAGAGTCAGCAAGTATATATGTTATGTGAATTAGAGAGAACAAATATGAGACCATTCAGCTCCGTCCATGATAATGATTATGGCTTTAAATTACATCACTGATGTGGTTATGTTGGTGAGCAGATGCAGTAGCAGCTGCAACTACAATTACAGTACACCATCGACGCGATTATGTTAGTGGGGAAAACATTCTTTCAGACATTTCACTACTGACGCGGTCATGTTGTACTAGCAAGTAATTTTTTAGACATTACACCTCTGAGACAACCATCTCAATTGGGCAGTATCATTGATGCGATTACATTATTGTGTGGTTTACCAATTGGGAAGCTATAATATATGTGATACATGCTTGTATTCACATTGCAACATTGAGTCATTATCTGTTACAACTTAGTTATGCAGTTATTTGGTTGTATATGCACTACATCATAAAGTTATCGTTAGGCTATATTTCCAGAGTTCCAAGTTGCATCTGCACCTTATGTGTTTATGCCTCCTAAGTCGATTATTATATGATTGTTATTTCACATTTTCATTTTCATCCTTACATACCAGTACATATCATTCCTACTGACGTCGCTTAGGTACCTGTATTCGTGTAGCAGATACAAGTAGAGCCAAGATCTTCTTTGCAATATGAGTTTATGAGTTTGGAAGCTGATGATAGATGCTCCTTTCTTTCTGGAACCATGTCTAGAAGTCTGAGTTTTGAGGTACAGTTATGGGTAGGTCGGAGCCCTGTTCCAACCATCATTACAGTATTCATGTAGAGGCTTTATGGAATTATTTCAATGATATACAGTTTAGTATGCGACCTTGCTGGCCTTTCGAAGTTTATTTCAGTTTCAGTCCATATGTTGAGCTATAGACGTTTGTGACAGGTGGCCCTATTGTCCTAAGTGTTGTAGTTTCAGACTTTATATAGCAGATTTTTCGATCAATAATGTACTGAGTACCAGTCACACCTCCAACCAGTTTGGGGTGTGAGAAACATGATATCAAAGAGAAGTCGAGTCTCAAGGAGTCCATAAGTCATGTTTAGTAATGTCTTTTTATGGATATGTTGTTCCCCATAATTATAATAAGGAAACTACAGGGCATTTAGGAGTTGTTTCACTTCTTTCATTTATAGATCGTGCAATTAGAGCCGAGTTAAGACAAGTATGGTACCACTCGTGTTGTAACAACCTAAAACTTTCGTAGTACAAACTCAGACTAAGCATGAAAAATTAGAAAATTTTGTCTCAAGACGACTCAGACAACGATTTATTGTCGGCACCAACGAACTTTTGTATGAGTCGTTTGCTCTAAAAAAATTCATTCAGGAACAAACGAGTCATGAAACGACCCGTTATGAGGAGTAATGAGTCGTTCTATCGCTCATTGTTGCTTAGTACAAAAACCTGTCAGACCTTTCCCAAAACCAACGAGTAGGGCTAACGACCCGTGGTTCATACCAACGAGTCTTTATTTCCACATGTTTCCTGAACCAGCAATCCTTCAAGTCAAGGCAGTGGTGACGACAGGCAGTTACCATGACTCGTGGGTTCTACCAATGAGTCGTTGCGTCGTCCGTTAGTGGGGGGTCCAAGTTTTGTCAAAAATCACTCCAATAACCACGAGAGGAACCAATGACCTGTTGGTTCATCCAATGAGTCATTGTCCCCTCTCATTTTACAATTCCAGTGAGCCCTGATTTCAAGCCCAGGACCAACAACTGGTCCCAACGAGTCATGGTGTCAACCGACGACTCGTTGTGTGACCCGTTGGATCCTAACGAGTAGTTTTCCAGATATTCTTCTAGGGGCATTTTTGTAACTTTTCATCTTTTCAATCCCTAAACTACATCATTGTGAGCACGTTTTGGAGATAGTTAAAGGGGTAATCAACTTAGTCCCTCTCATTTTCTCTCAACTCCCGATTTTGAGAACGTAGAAGTTATAGATAGACATTGCAGAGCTAAGCTAGGGCTTTCAGTTTTCCTCAGACTTCTCCAGATTTCTTCCCAAGGATTTTACTCCAGATATATGGAAATTCAACAAGGGTATTGCTTTTCCATTGTGCCCCTAAACCCTCCTAAATTTACTTATCTTTCTAGCCCTAAAGATCAAAATTAGGGTAAGCTTTTCAGTTAGATTCTGATTTTATTCTTGTGGTACATAGTTCATATGAGTTCTTGCTATGTTTCCACTACTTAATAGACTTGTTTCTATTTTCTTCATGTGATATTGTTTTATCCCTAGTTTTATGAATGCAGTAAAATTTGGTCTTGCATAATTGACCAGATACAACTGTTGCTTGACTCCATTAGTTCTTAAATGTTCATGTTATTACCATCATGTGAGTTCGCAGTCATTTTTTATGCTAGTTCAGTCTCAGTTAGAAATTAGCATTCTTGGTATCTTTCAATAAGTAAACTGATCAGTGTGATGATAGTCAGTTCTTGAGGAGTTCAGTAATACTCCCTATTTCCAGTTAAGAGATTGTTCTTTAGACGGTATGACGCTTCCAGATAAGCACCTCTGGCCAGATTTAGAACATTATCTTTCAGTTATTATGTCCTACAGACTCTCAAGTTACTTCCAGATAAGTATTTCTCACTTAGTCTAGGGCATCAGTTTTGAGCTATCAATTTAGTAGTCAAGATTGGACTATCTAGTGGGAGTAGGACTTAGCACCGAGCGAGCTGGGGTTCAGCATACCTAGGTTCCTGGAACTACATAGCCATCAAGTTTTAGCCCGAACGGGCCTTAGACTTAGTTTACTTAGTTTACCAATGTGATGTTAGACCATTGGTTAGCTTGGGGTCACTTGTGGCACCAAGTACCGTGTCGCGTCTAGGGTGCAGACTCAGGTCTTGACAAACTTGATATCAGAGCACTAGATTTAGAGTATCCTAGGATTTCTAAAAGCCCCGTCAAGTAGAGTCTTTTTCATGGGTGTGAAGCGCGCCACACTTATGAGGGGGAGGCTACAAGGTGTTTCTAGAAAATTTTCCTTTTATTCATACTCCTTATCATGCGTTGAGTTTAATCCCAAATATGTCCTCCTAACTTTGCTCTATTCATTTCAGTAAAAATATGCCTCCAAACGAGGAAATGGATGGAAGGTTGGCAATGCCAATACCTACCCCACCATTCCCTCAAGATGATCAAGTGTGCTCTATAGAATTTTGAGCGGCAATTCAGTTGTTGGCACAGACTGTGACCAACCAAGTGAGCCAGCAGGTGGTTCTAGTGAATGTAAACGGGTCTACAACAGCTGCCAGGGTTCAAAACTTCACCCGAATGAACCCTCTGGCTTTTCATGGATCTAAAGTGGGTGAGGACCTGCAAGAGCTTATGGATGATGTGTGGAAGATCACTCGGATTATGGGTGTTAGTTCCGTAGAGAGTGCTGATCTAGTTGCCTACTAGTTGAAAGGGACGGCTAAGATTTGGTACAACTAGTGGGAGGAAGGGAGACCAGCTGAAGCAGAATATGTAGAGTGGAATGAGTTCGCTATGACGTTTGCTGATAGATTCTTTCCTCAAGAATTTAGGGAGGCCAAGGTCATTGGATTCATGAATTTGTGGCAGGGTAACATGACAGTGGAAGAATATGCATTGGAGTACACTTGGCTGTCGTGGTATGCTCTTGAGATAGTTGCTGAGCCAAGGGCTCGCATGCTCAAATTCATCAATGGAGTGTCAGATTTGGTACTTAAGGAGTGTAGAACCGCAATGCTCATCAAGGACATCGACCTCTCTAGTCTCATCATTCATGCACAACAGATTGAGGTAGAGAAGTTGAAGGATATTGAGTGAAAAAACAAGCGACCTAGAACAGGTCAGTCTGATTATGGCCACAAGAGGTCTAGCAGCAGTAGTTGGTCACAACAGTAGAGTCCTCCAACACCCACATCATCTAGTGCTCCTTCTTCCCAGTCCCGCAAGGATCGAAGGAGTAGCGCATCAAGCTCCCATTCCTAGAGTCATGCCTCCAGCAACCGCTTTCCAGTTTTTCCTAAATATGGCAAGAACCATCTGGGTGAATGTCGCATGGCCAAAGAGGGTTGTTTCAGATGTGGACAATTGGGTCACAAGCTAAAGGAGTGTCTGTTAGCATGAGGGGGGAAAACTCAGTCTACTACATCAGCAGCCCCAGCAGGTCGTCCAGCTCAGTAGGGTACTACTTTAAGTACGGATGGAGGTCAGTGCTAAAATCGTTTTTATGGCTTATCCTCTCGTCAGGATCAGGAGAGCTCACCTAATGTGGTCATGGGTATGTTACATCTCTTCTATCTAGATGTATATGCCCTACTAGATCCAGGAGTCGCACTAACATTCGTGACTCCTTGCATATCCATTTAGTTCGATATCAGCCCAGAAGTCCTCTTAGAATCGTTCTCAGTCTCCACCCTAGTTGGCGAGCCAGTTAGAGCCAGTCGGGTATATAGAAACTGTCCAGTCTCAGTATTGAGTAAAGTTATTCCAGCTGATCTAGTAGAGCTTGACATGGTCGATTCGGCCTCATTCTTTGCATGGATTGGTTGCATTCTGGTTATACCTCAATCGATTGCAGAACTAGAGTCATCAGGTTTTAGTTCCTAATTAGCCAGTCTTAGAATGGGCAGGTAGTGTTTCAACGACTAAGAGTCGGTTTATTTCCTACCTTAAGGAAAAGAAGATGATTTTGAAGGGGTGCATCAATCACCTAGTTTCGATTAAATATTCTAGCTCTGAGACCCCAACTGTTTAGTCAATTTCAATTGTCAGTGAATTCCTTGACATGTTTCTCGAAGATCTCCTCAAAGTCCCTCCCAAGCGAAAAATAAACTTCGGCATAGACCTTCTTCTAGATACTCAACCCATCTCTATTCCACCTTATAGAATGGTTTCAGCTGAGCTTAAGGAGTTGAAGGAACAACTAAAGGACCTTCTAGATAAGGGTTTTATCAGATCCAACATTTCTCCATGGGGTGCTCCAGTATTATTCATGTGAAAGAAAGATGATACTCTCAGAATGTGTATCGACTACCGTCAACTAAACAAAGTTATAGTTAAGAACAGGTATCCCCTACCCAGGATTGATGACTTGTTCGATCAGCTTCAGGGAGCTAGTTGTTTTTCCAAGGTAGATCTCAGGTTGGAATATCATCAACTTAGGGTCAGGGAATATGACATACCGAAAAGGGCCTTCAGAACTCAGTATGGTCACTATGAATTTGTGGTTATGCCCTTTGGACTAACCAATGCCCCTACAACTTTTATGGACCTGATGAACAGGGTATTTAAATAGTATCTGGACATGTTCATTATTGTGTTCATAGAAGACATTTTGGTATACTCCAGAAATGAGGAGGATCATGCTAACCATCTGAGGATAGTGTTGCAGACTCTCAAAGACCGCCAGTTGTTCACTAAATTTAGTAAATGTGAGTTCTGGCTGAAATCAGTAGCCTTCCTCAGTCATGTGGTTTCAGGTGAGGGTATTCAGGTAGGTGCTCGAAAGATAGCAGCAGTGAAAGACTAGCCAAGACCCACTTCCCCAACAGATATTAGGAGTTTCCTGGGTCTAGCCAGTTATTACCGATGATTTGTAGAGGGATTTTCTTTTATTGAGTCTCCTCTGACTAAACTAACTCAAAAGAAGGTGAAGTTTCAGTGGTCAGATGCATGTGAGAAGAGTTTCCAAGAGCTGAAGACTCAACTCACTACAACTCCAGTTTTGACCTTACAAGAAGGAAAAGATGGATTCATAGTCTATTTTGATGCTTCTCGAGTTGGCCTCAGTTGCATTCTGATGCAATGGGGTAAGATGATAGCTTATGCCTCCATACATCTCAAAGTTCATGATAAGAACTATCCAACTCATGATCTTGAATTGGCAGCAGTGGTGTTTGCTTTGAAAATATTGAGGCATGACCTTTATGGGGTTCATGTAGATGTTTTCATCGACCACAAGAACCTCCAATATATGTTCAGTCAAAGGGATTTAAACCTTCGTCAGAGAAGATGGCTGGAGTTATTGAAAGATTATGACATGAGTATGCTATACCACCCAGGAAAAGAAAATGTGGTGGCGAATGCCTCAAGAAGGATATCCATGGATAGCGCTGCTCATGTTGAAGAAGGCATAAAAGAGATGGCAAAAGATATTCATATGTTAGCTCGGTTGGGAGTGCAGGTTGTGGATTCAGTGGAGGGCAGAGTAGTACTACAGAGTGTGTCAGAATCTTCGCTAGTTGTTGAGGTTAAGTCAAAGTAGGATGAAGATCCTATACTGCTCAAGCTGAAAGAAGTAGTGTTAAGAAAAGAAGTGGAAGCCTTCTCTGAAGGGGGAGATAGTGTACTTCGCTACCAGAGCAGACTATGTGTTCCAGACAGAGACAACTTGAGGCAGAAAATACTGGCAGAAACACACATGTCTAGATATTCTATCCACCCAGGTGCCACTAAGATGTACCATGACCTACGAGAAATCTACTGGTGGAATGGCATGAAGAAGGATAATGCAAAATTTGTGGCTAAGTGCCCGAACTACCAGCAAGTTAAAGTTGAACATCAAGAGACTTGGGGGTATGACTCAGGATATAAGCATACCCACATGGAAGTGGGAAGAAGTGAATATGGACTTCATTACAGGTTTATCTCGCACTCGTCGGTGACATGATTCAATTTGGGTGATAGTATATCAAATGACCAAGTCAGCACATTTTCTCCCAATTAAAACTACACTCGGTTGAGGATTATGCTAGGCTGTACATCTAGGAGTTAGTCATACTACATGGGGTTCCCTTGTCCATCATTTCAGATAGAGGTACCCAGTTCACCTTGTATTTCTGGAAGTCATTTCAGAAAAGACTTGGTACTCAGGTAAAGTTCAACACAACTTTTCACCCTCAGACAGATGGACAAGCTGAGCGGACTATTCAGACCTTAGAAGACATGTTGAGAACTTGTGTGATCGAAAGGGCAGTTGGGATGATCACCTACCTCTCATCGAGTTTGCATACCACAACAACTACCACTCCAGTATTCAGATGGCCCCATTTGAGGCATTATATGGTAGGAGGTGTAGGTCTCCTATAAGGTGGTTTGAGGTTGGCGAAGCCACTTTGATAGGAACAGATTCAGTTCACGAGGCTATGTAGAAAGTGTAGCTTACAGAGAAGGGTTGAAAACAGCTCAGAGTCGCCAGAAATCATATGCAGATGTGAGGAGAAGAGAACTAGAATTTGTTGTAGATGATTGGGTTTATCTAAAAATTTTACCTGTGAAAAGGGTGATGAGGTTTGGAAAGACTGGAAAACTCATTCCAAGGTATGTAGGACCCTACAGGATTCTTAGGCAAATTGGCAATGTGGACTATGAGTTAGAATTACCTTCAGAGTTAGCATTTGTGCACCCAGTCTTCCGTGTTTAACTGTTGAAGAAGTGCATCGGTGATCCGACCTCAGTTATTCCACTAGACAGTGTGGGAATGAAGGATAGTCTCTCTTACAAAGAAGTCCCAATTCAGATCCTAGACCATCAGGTTCGTAAGCTGAGAAACAAGGAGATCGCTTCAGTAAAAGTCTTATGGAGGAACCAGCTAGTTGAGGGGGCCACATGGGAAGCAGAAGCAGACATGATGGCTAAACATCCCCATTTATTCCCCTCCATTTTAGTTTCAGCATTAGGTGTTAAAATCCTCCTCAGTACTCTATTCAAATCCATACTCATTAGCTCTATTCATGTTTTTAATATGCATCTTAGTTGCATCAACTCAGTTAGTAGCCTGTTCCAGTTCAGAGCCAGTCACTCCTTCAGAAAATTAGTTTATAGTTTTAGTATGGGAATTGCAGCTCTTTTCCCCAATTTTCTAGCAGTTTTATCCTTCATTCGAGGATGAATGATCCCAAGCGGGAGATATTGTAACACACCAAAATTTTCCTATACCAAACTCAGACTAAGCATGAAAAACCAGAAAATTTTATCTCAAGACGACTCAGACAACGAGTCATTGTCAGCACCAACGAACCGTTGTATGAGTCATTGTTTGCTCTGTAAGTTTTTCATTCAGGAACCAATGAGTCATGCAATGACTTTTTATGAGGAGTAATTAGGCATTCTGTCACTCGTTTTTTCTCAGTATATAAACCTGCCAGACTTTTCCCAGAACCAACGAGTGGAACTAACGAACTGTGTTCATACCAATGAGTCATTGTTGCCACCCGTTGCCAGAACCAAAAATTCTTCAGGTCAAGGCAGTTGTGATGACGGGTAGTTACCATGACTCATGGGTTCTACCGATGAGTCGTTGCGTCATCCATTAGTGGGGGTCCAAGTTTTGTCAAAAATCCCTCCAGTAACCACGAGAGCAACCAAAAACCCGTTGGTTCATCCAATGAGTCATTGTCTCCTCTCGTTGTCCAGTTCCAGTTAGCCTGATTTCAAGCCCAGGATCAACGACTGGTCCTAACAAGTCGTTTTGTCAACCAACAACTCATTGTGTGACCCGTTGGATCCTGACGGGCAGTTTTTAAAAATATTCTTCCAAGGGAATTTTTGTAATATTTCACCTTTTTAATCCCTAAACTATTTTGTTTAGGGAAAGTTTTGGAGAGAATTAAAGGGGTGATCAACTTAATTCCTCTCAGTTTTTTTCAACTCCCGATTTTTAGAACGTAGAAGTTACAAACAAACATTGCAGAGCTAAGCTAAGGCTTCCAGTTTTCTTCAGACTTCTCCAGATTTCTTTCTAAGGATTATACTCTAGGTATATGGGAATTCAACAAGGGAATTGCTCTTCCCTTGTGTCCCAAAACCCTCCTGAATTTCTTTATCAGTTCAGGCTCTAAAGATCAGAATTAGGGTAAACTTTCAATTAGATTCTGATTTTATTCTTGTGGTACGTAGTTCATATGAGTTCTTTCTATGTTTCCACTACTTAATAAACTTGTTGCTATTTTCTTCATGTGATATTATTTTAGCCCTAGTTTTATTAATGCAGTAAAATTTGGTCTTGCATAGTTGACCAAATACAATTGTTGCTTAACTCTGTTAGCTCTTAATTTTCATGTTATTACCATCATGTGAGTTCACAGTCATTTTGTATGCTAGTTCAGTCTCAGTTAGAAATCAGCATTTTTAGTATCTTACAGTAAGTCAACTGATCCGTTTGACGATAGTCAGTTCTTGAAGAGTTCAGTAATACTCCCTATTTCCAGTTATCAGTTTGTTCTTTAGACGGCTACGACGCTTCCAGATAAGCATCTCTGGCCAGTCTTAGAACATTATCTTTCAGTTATGAGGTCCTACAAACTCTCAGGTTACTTCCAGATAAGTATTCCTGACTTAGTCTAAGGCATCAGTTTTGAGCTATAAGTTTAGTAATAAAGTTAGGACTATCTAGTGGGGGTAGGACTTAGCACCGAGCGGGATGGGGTTCAACGCACCCAGGTTCCCAGAACTACATTGCCATCAGATTTTAGCCCAAACGGGCCTTAGACTTGTGATTACCCAGCTCAGCCACTATACCCTGGCAAGGTACAGTGGGCTCTCACCGATGGGGTGTATACATCGAACCCCACATCTAGCTCATGTGGTTATATGTAAATTATAGACTCTCCCACTTGTCAGTACATTTCAATTCAGCTCAGTCTCAGTTTAGCTCAGTTCAGTCACTCAGTCCTAGGACATGTTTATGACCGTCAGCCAGGATCTACATTTACCTTATTGCAGTTATAGCTCAGCTTCTATCAGCACTCAGTATCAGTTGGTTATTTCATGTTATTTGAATTTAGTTGTTTATTTCCATGTATCATGTATATCTCACTTACTCAGTACATTCAAAGTACTGATATAGGCACAAGTTCTCAGTCTCAGCATCGTTAGTAGTTCCTTCCGACTATTCCAGTAGCAGCCCTATTGGTGAGTCCTCATCTTCCAAGGACGATGATTTCTTTTCAATCAGTTGTTTATTTATACAACTTTCATTTATGTTTTCTTAGTTTACCACTGTGATGTTAGACCATAGGTTAGCTTGGGGTCACTCGTGGCACCAAGTATTGTGTCGCGTACAGGTTGAAGACTCAGGTCATGACACGTGTCTTATAAGTGTTCTTCATGATGATTAAAGACATATTGAAGGTTTCTAAGCGATACAAATGTGGAAAGAAAGGAAATTGTACAACTTGAATGGTGCTAGTAGAATCTCATCCGGTGGAAGGTTTGGCCTGAAATTTGAATGAGTTCTCACATTTTTTTGGCATGTTTGGATAAGAATGTAAGGGAATTAGAAGAGATTTAGAGAAGTTTCATCTCCTCAGATGGTATCAGATTCTAAGAAAAGACAATTCAGTAATGCTCAGATGTGAGTCCATTTTACTCCTGAATATAAGAGAAAATTCCTAAAGCTATGGAGATTTGATTTTCTTGACCTTTAAAATTGGTAAAAGCACCCTCAGTTTATATCCCAGACCTTGAGTTTTTTCTATTAAAAAATTTAATTTCATATCTATTTTAATTAGCAATAGTCATTACAAAGGAAGTCCATGAAAAGGGCCGAAATGTCTCGTTAAAGCATTAGTTGTTTACAATTTAAGTTATGTTACAAGGCAAATGTAATATCAAGTAATTAATAAGGAATTAAGAAGACATCTATATGAGTATGCAATATTTCCTTTCATGTCCAATATAAAGTAAGTCTGCATTATGTATTGATGCTACTCAAGATAAGAGAAAAATGAGACAGAAATACAAGAAATATGGAGGCGTTCCATGGATTAAAGCATGGAAAGTGAAAAGAAGCGCTTTTTCGACTTAAAGGGTGAGAATGAAGTATAGGTTGATATAAAAAGGTGACGATAGAATAGTGTGTACATACTTTTTTTTATTGAATATAAGCTCCCAATGGTGAGGAGAAGTTAAAAGTACTATGGCCAAGCTACGTCTATAAAGTATAATCCTCATTCGAGGATGAATGTTTTTAAGGAGGGCAGGATGTTACACCTCGAAAACTTTTTGAGAAATATTAAGTGGTTGGAGTAGTTAATCTTGAGCTATAATATGGCATGGAAGCTTGGAGTTTATTAAATGTTGAAAAGATCTATTGTGAAAGTGTTACGCCTTGAGTTGTATAAGATACGATTGTAAGATTCACTTATGTGACATACCTTCAGTTGTTGATGGATATGGAATGGATGATATAATGTAAACCAAAGAACTAAGCCATGTATAGAACATACTTAGGAAGTACAGGTTTTATGTTGGTCGTAGGTGAGGAGGGAAACATGTACGAAGAGAAGTGTTAAGAGTATGTGAAGTTTATGAGTAAGGGTCAAATTTAAACTATTATATCTCCCAATTTAGGAAGTTTCTTTAGATGTTCTACCAATCAAATTAAATCTTGTGAATCTAGTTTCTAATGCATCCAACCATTCATCAATCGTAGTTTGGAGTAAAGAGTTATGAGTATTTTACTGAGGCATTGTAAAGCAGAAACAAGCAAATGGATAGATAGGCGCTTTGAAGGGCGTGACGCACCCGACATTGAACTTCTGCCACCTTTTCATATAAGTGATAAGTTGTAATAAGTTAAAAACATTCCAAACATTTCTCTAAGGTAGCAGCTAGAAAAAGGACATTTTTCTCTCTAGGTTTCCATGAAATTGGAGCGAGTTAATCCACCAAATCTCCTTCAAATACTCATTTTGGGTTATGGCTCTTGAAGCTTCGGAGAACGTTCCTGCTAAGTTGGATTATTGCGGATTGAAGGGGTTTTGGGGCTGTAGAATTTCTGAAAAACTCTTCCTATCTTGGCTAACGATTATTTCTAAGGAAGGTAAGAGCTTCTATGCTATTAACTTGTGAGAATACATGGAATGTTGCTAGATAGAACTAGTTTCGATTTATTGTTGTTGTACCTATTGCTTGATGATGTTGGGTGGAAATTCTGGAGATAAGTAGCTGAAATTTCATGGTTATGAGCAAATTATTATGAGGAACTACAAATCTATACTTGGAATAATTGGTCGGCTAAGTTTGAATCGACGTTCTAAGGTATTTAAGACGCTCCTCTTTCTTCTTTGAGCAAGATTGAAACTAGTAAGTTGTGTTGAACTAGTATGTTCTTCTTGCATACTTAATCAGTATGTAAAGCTACTTCCAAATTCATGAATTGTATGTTAACATTGTATATGAAAATGGAAGTTGCATCTAAGCTCGAAGTAGCAAATGAAGTATGGATTGCGTATTGTTGTTATGTAGTATAAACTGAGTCTGGACACTCCTTAACGCGGGCACTGTGAGCTGGTTCTCTTAATTGTGTTGAGTATATGAATGTCGTTCTTCGTGAAATTTCATGTTGTTATGTGAATCAAGTAAAGAGTTAAGGAAATGACTTGTAAGTCGAAAGTAAGCTAAGAAGGTAATACTGAACGAATGAATCATTGTTAAGGGTAAGGTTGTGTTGTGATAAAAGGTGACGTAAAATATAAATGTCGCACCATGGATATGATGTGGGAAATGATAAGATAAAGAGAAAGATATAAGAAATGAATAAGAGGTCCTTCGGTTTGTGATGAACTAAGTTGTTTACTCCCTCTATGAACTTTTTTTTACGATCGTTAGGAGTTGTTTGATGTGACGATTATATGTTTATATGATTCTTTATGATATTCTAGTTCTTGGAATTATTGGTTGAACAAAGAAGGTAATGTTAAGACAAATTGATTAACTTAAGAAGTATGCCTATGTCAAGATAAAAAGGGACATAAGGTTTTATTATAAAGATCAAAGATAGCAATGGCTTAAAATTTAGAATAAGAATGTAAACTTTAAAGTGTCCACAAAGACTTGATAGAAAGGTTATTTACTCCTGCTCTGTGCTTTGCTCGAAGCTACTAGGCATCATTCACAGAAATGATAAGTCATGTATCTAGAGATCCTCAGGTTATCTAATCCCTAGAAGTGTAATGCCCCGGAAACTCAAAATCTAAATCCGGGACTTAAATCATAAAATCTAGAAAAGCTGCAGAAATGCTACAGGACGACTCACCTAACGAGTTGTTATAAGGCCCAACGACTCATTAGGTCAGTCATGAGAAGAAGGAGTAAGTATTGAAAATGAGAAGCAGTGCACCCAACGATAGACTTCACGAGTTGTGGTCAATGACCACGACCCGTTAAGTCACTTGTGGTTAGGCCTAGGTCGAGGAATTTATAAGTTGGTTAGTGTACTTGATGGGTGGGTACTATGAGTCATGGTCACCTATATCGACTCGTTATGTCCCCCGTTGCCAGCCCTAGTAAGTTTTTAGGCAGTATACCAAATGAGTGTTACCACGAGTCATCATCAGTGGAAATGACTTGTTAAGTGACTCGTTACCTAGTCTAGTGTTGAATCTTCAGAAGTGAGACAGTGTGGTCCACGACTAATGACCACGAGTCGTGGTCAGTGACCATGACTCGTTAGGTTCCTCATGGTGACCTACTAAGGAACCTGGGCAGTGTACCTGATGGGAGTGACCACGAGTCGTGATCAGTCACCACGACCCATTAGGTCACCTGACGGTTTTTCCCAGCGAATTTCTAAGGGCTATTTAGTAATTTTCTACTCTCCTAAGCTTTAAACTACGTCACTTTGGACATAGTTTTAGACTTATTAAGGGGTTTGAATGGTTCCTCCCCTCATTCCCACGATCTTTCTCTGAAAAACTATCGAAAAGTTCCTCAAGAAAACTCTCAAGCAAGCTTAGGGTTGTCCTCCATTGCAACAGTTCAAGTCTTTTTCTCCGGGAGAATTTTAGTCAGGTATGTGGGAATTCAACAAGGGAATAGTTCTTCCCTTGTGTCCCCAAAAATCCTTTTTTATTTTCTCTATCAGTTATAGCCTTGAGAATTCCGAATCTGATGAAATTATTTGTCAGATCTCGCTTGAATCATATGAATTATTGTTTAAGTTAATTGCTGATGTTTTTCTACCAGTTTGTGATTGTGTTGTTGCTCATTCCTATAAATGTAAAATCTAGCCCTAGTCTTGAACACAGAGAAGCTAGAATCTTGTAATAGTGTTTACATACTGAAATCTGTGCTTGATTCAATCAATGTTGGGAATTTCCATGTTGTTGACTATATTGAAAATCAATTAGATTATTGTCAGTTCAATTTCAGTCAAAATGCTAGAATATCCACTGTTAGTCAGAAATGTCAAATGATCAGTTTGACTTCAGTCTTTTCC
Organism: Datura stramonium; assembly: GCA_018107945.1. Classification (NCBI taxonomy): domain Eukaryota; kingdom Viridiplantae; phylum Streptophyta; class Magnoliopsida; order Solanales; family Solanaceae; genus Datura; species Datura stramonium. Next base: position 146,650 of record JACEIK010003365.1, on the reverse strand, counting down.
TGAGGTGTCAGTGCTGCCTCCCAGTTATCAAAATCAGCTTCAGAATTCAGTTATTGGTCCACTTAGGCAGTCATGACATTTTAGATATGTAGCTATGACTAGCCTCAAGACCCCAGTTCAGATTTCAGTTTGTTCTTAGACGGTTACGAAGCTTCTAGATAAGCAGCTCTGACCAGTCTAGAATCTAGTTCGAAAATACAGTCTGATAAGACTCCCAGGGTACTCTCAATTATATGTCCCTGTCTAGTCTTGGACCCCAGTTTCGAGCTATTAGCCTAGTAGTTCAGTATAGTTTTCCAGTGGGAGTAGGACTTAGCACCGAGTGGACCGGGGTTCTAGCGCACCCAGGTTCTCAGAACTATGTTGCCAGTGTAGGTTACAATATTACTTGGCCCGATTGGCCCCAGACTTTTGTAATCACCTAGTTCATTCCTTCATANAGGTATATTGGGTCCTACTGGTGGGGTGTATACATCGGACTCCACGTCTAGCTCACGTGGTTATATGTCAGTTATAGACTCTCCCACTAGTCAGTCCAGTGTAGTTTAGAATAAGAAGTTCAGTTCAGTTCTAGTTCTAGCAGTTTAACTTAGTTCAGTATAGTATCTCAGACTCAACTTTCAAATTTAGGGCATGTCTTTGACCATAAGACATGGCCTTCTTGACCATCACAATTTACATCAGTAGTTCAGTTCAGTTTACTGGTTGGTCATTGCATGTCATTTTAGTTCAGACTTTGTGTTCAGTTATGCTTTCTCCCACTTACTAAGTACATTCAAAGTACTAACGCATACTTTATGTTGTATTGTTTCATGATACAGTTGTAGGTTCCCAGATTCAGCAGCGTTAACCGCCACGTTTCAGCTCCTCCTCATCTGCAGTTGAAGTGTGAGTCCTTATCATTCGAGGGACTTATTTTTATTTTCTTACAGTCAAATTATAGTTTTACTTTATACTTAGAGTTATCTGGGGACTTGTCCCAGTAACTCATCAGTTAGAAGGCTTTCCAACTACAGATGTTCAGTTTTCATGATTTAAGTTTTATCTTAATTTTTATAAAATGCCTTTATGTTATTATTTCAAATTTCTATTGTGCATGTTTACTCAGAATACCAGTGTTTAATCGACCAGGGGTTGACTTGTGGTCACTTGTGACTTCAAGTACCGTATTACGTCCAGGGTGTAGGCTTGGAGCGTGACAAACTTGGTATCAGAGCCAGGATTAAAGTACCCTCGGAATGTCTGTAAGCTGCATCGAGTAGAGTCCTTTTCATGGGTGTGAAGTGCGCCACACTTATGATGAGGAGGCTACGAGATGTTATTAGGAAAACTCTCTTTTGTTCACACTCTTTATCATGCGTTAAAGTTTAATTCCAAAAATGCCCTTCTAACTCGTGCTCTGTTTCATTCCAGTGAACCATGCCTCCAGACGCGGTAACGAAAGAAGGGCCGATAACGCCAACAGACCTGCCCCACCATCCCCGGCAGCCCCTCAAGATGATTCGGTATCTACCTCCGAATTCAGGGCGGCCATTCAACTGCTGGCCCAAATAGTCACCAACCAAGTGAACCAGCAGGTGGTGCCGATGAACACCAACGGGTCTACAGCAGCTGCGAGGGTGCGGGACTTCACCCGTATGAACCCTCCATCTTTTCAGGGATCCAAAGTAGGGGAGGACCCCCAAGAGTTCGTGGATGAGGTCAAGAAGATTACTCGTATTATGGGTGTTAGCTCTTTTGAGAGTGCTAACCTGGCTGCCTACCAGTTAAAAGGGGTAGCTCAGGTATGGTATGACCAGTGGAATTAGATTGATAAAAGTACCATGTGAAATCTTCGGTTTTTCCCCAGAGGGGTGGCCAGCGGGAGCAGGACCAATAAAGTGAAAGGAGTTCCACACAGCTTTCTTGAATAGGTTTTTACCTCGGGATTTGAGGGAGGCAATGATGGAGGAGTTAATGAATTTGAGACAGGGCAACAAAACTGTGGAAGAGTATGCTCTGGAGTTTACTAGACTGTCTAAGTATGCTCCGGAGATGGTAGCCGAGCCATGTTGAAATTTGTGAACGGAGTCTCGAATCTGGTCCTCAAGGAGTGTAGGACAGCAATGTTGATTAATGATATGGACCTCTCCAGCCTGATCGTCTATGCCCAATAGATTGAGGCTAAAAAGTTGAGGGACATGGAACGGAAGAACAAACGGGCAAGGATTGGCCAATCAGATTTCGGCCATCAGAGGTCTAGCGGTAGTAGCTTCCCATAGCAATAGCAGTAGAGAACCCCAGCACCTAGTTCAGCCAGTGCCCCAACCTTTCAGTCCCGCCAGGATCGGAGGGGTGGATCATTTGGCACTTAGTCTCAGACTCGCAGTACCAGAAACACGTATCCAGCTTGCCCCAAGTGTGGTAGGAACCACCCGAAAGAATGCCTTCAGGGATGAGAGTGCCCGTCAGTAGGGCGAGGGAGATCACAATCTACCACATCATTAGTTCCAGCAAGCCGACCTGCTCAGCAGGCCAACACTTCAGGTACAAATGGCAATCAGCACCAAAATCGTTTCTATGCTCTGACTTCCCGTCAAGATCAGGAAAGCTCACCTGACATAGTTACGTGTATGTTACAGGTATGTTACGTCTCTTTCACCTAGAAATGTATACCCTCCTAGATCCAGGGTCCACTTTTTCATTCGTCATGCCCTATATAGCAGTCCAGTTCAACATCAGTCTAGAGGTCCTCTCAGAACCATTCTTAGTCTGCACCCTAGTTGGCGAGTCAGTTAGAGCCAACCGGGTGTATAGAAACTACCCAGTCTCAATCCTGAGTAAAGTTATTCTAGCTGATCGACTTTGACCTTATTCTCGGCATGGATTGGTTACACCCTTGCTATGCCTCGGTCGATTGTAGAACTAGAGTTGTCAAGTTTCAGTTTCCCAAAGAGCCAGTGTTAGAATGGATGGGTAGCAGTTCAACACCTAAGGGTAGGTTTATTTCCTACCTTAAGGCCCAAAAACTCATCTCAAAAGGATGTATATATCATTTGGTTCTGGTCAAGGATTCCAACTCTAAGACCCCAACTATCCAGTCAGTTCCAGTAGTCAGTGAGTTCCCAGATGTTTTTCCAGAGGATCTTCCCGGAGTTCCCCCTGAACGGGAAATAGACTTCGGAATAGATCTCCTCCCAGATACTCAGCCTATCTCCATCCCTCCTCACAAAATGGCTTCGGTTGAGCTTAAGGAGTTGAAGGAGCAGCTAAAAGACCTTCTTGACAAGGGTTTAATCAAACCCAGCATCTCTCCCTAGGGTGCTCCAGTGTTATTCATATGTAAGAAAGACGGTACCCTCAGAATATGCATAGATTACCGTCAGCTGAAAAAGGTCACAGTTAAGAACAAGTACCCTCTACCCAGAATTGACGATCTATTCGACCAACTTCAGGGATCCAATTGTTTCTCCAAGATCGATCTCATGTCAGGGTACCATCAGCTAAGGGTTAGAGAGTGTTACATACCAAAAACAACATTCAGAACTCTGTATCGTCACTACGAATTTGTGGTAATGTCCTTTGGGCTAAAAAACACCCCAACAACCTTAATAGAATTAATGAACCGAGTCTTCAAGCAGTATTTGGATATGTTCATCATCGTATTTATTAACGACATTCTAGTATACTCCAGAAATAAGGAAGAGCATTCCAACCACCTAATATTAGCATTACAGACACTCAAGGACCGCTAGTTATTCTCCAAGTTTAGCAAGTGCGAATTTTGGTTAAAGTCCATGAGTTTCTTAGGTCATGTGTTCTAGGGTGAAGGAATACAAGTAGACCCTCATAAGATAGCAACAGTGAAAGATTGTCCCAGACCTACCTCTCCTACTGAAATCAAGAGTTTCCTGGGCTTAGCGGGTTATTACCGACGGTTTGTGGAAGGCTTCTCCTCCATAGAATCTCCTATGACTAAGTTAACATAGAAGAAGGTGAAATTTCAGTGATCGGACGAGTGTGAGAAGAGTTTCCAGGAGTTGAAGACTCGACTCACTACTACTCCAATTCTGACCTTGCCAAAAGGAACAGATGGATTGGTTATTCATTGTGACGCTTCCAGGGTTGGACTCGGTTGTGTTCTGATGCAGTGGGGCAAAGTGATAGCTTACACCTCCAGACAGCTCAAAATTCATGAGAAAAATTATCCAACTCATGACTTGGAGTTGGCAGCGGTGGTGTTTGAGCTAAAAATATGGAGGCATTACTTATATGGAGCTTAAGTAGATGTATTTACAGATCATAAGAGTCTTCAGTACGTGTTGAGTCAGAAGGATCTAAATATGCGCCAGAGAAGGTGGTTGGAGTTGCTAAAAGACTATGACATGAGTGTACTATATCACCCGGGCAAAGACAATAGGGTGGCTAACGCCCTAAGCAGACGGTCTATGAGGAGTGTGACTTATATTGAGGAAGACAAAAAGGAGTTAGAAAGGGATATTCACAGACTAGCCCAGTTAGGGGTGCAGCTGGTGGGTTCAGCCGAAGGTGGGGTGGTAGTGCATAGTGGGTCGAATTCATCCTTGGTAGTTGAAATTAAGTCAAGACAAGATGAAGATCCAGTTCTACTTAAACTTAAAGAAGCAGTTCTCAGAAAGGATGAGGCTTTCTCCAAAGGGGGAGATAGTGTGCTCCGTTACCACGGAAGGTTGTCTGTATCGGATGTTGGTGAGTTGAGACAACAAATACTAGCTGAGGCACACAACTCGAGATAATCCATTCACCCTGGTGCTACCAAAATGTACCATGATTTGCGAGATATTTACTAGTGGAATAGCATGAAAAGAGACATTGCGGAATTCGTAGCCAAGTGCCCGAACTTCCAGCAAGTCAAGGTGGAGCACCAAAGGCCAAGAGGCATGACCCAGGATATCAGTATACCCACGTAGAAGTGAGAAAAAGTGAATATGGATTTCATCATGGGTCTACCGCGGACTCGTCGGCAGCATGACTCAATCTGGGTAGTAGTAGATCGTATGACTAAGTCATCCCACTTCCTCCTAGGTAAAACCACAGAATCAGCTGAGGACTACACCAAACTTTACATCCGAGAGTTAGTCAGACAACATGGGGTGCCCTTGGCTATTATTTCAGACAGGGGAACGCATTTCACCTCACACTTCTAGAAGTCCTTTTAGAAGGGACTAGTCACTCAAGTCAAGCTCAGCACAGCTTTCCACCCGCAAACCGATGGGCAAGTTGAGTGGACTATTCAAACCCTAGAAGATATGCTAAGAGCGTGTGCGATCGATTTTAAGGAGAATTGGGATGACCATTTGCCTCTTATCAAGTTTGCATACAACAACAGTTACCACTCTAGCATTCAGATGGACCTATTTGAAGCATTATATGAAAGAATATGTAGATCACCTATAGGGTGGTTCGAGGTTGGTGAAGCTACCTTGATAGGGCTAGACTCAATTCATGAGGCAATGCAGAAAGTTCAGCTTATCTGAGAAAGGTTGAAAAAAGCTTAGAGCCATCAGAAATCCTACGCCGATGTGTGGAGAAGAGAGTTGGAGTTTGCAGTTGATGAGTCTAGGTGATAAATTTAAGCTTCCAGATGACATTAAGATATAAACCATCCCATCATTTGGGGAGGAGAGTTATAAGTTTAGTTGGTCCATAGGTTGGACGCATTTTTCATGTTAATAACACTATGATATACTTATTTGTCCCTTATTTATTTCAGTCCTACGAGGTCCCCTAGAGGTTGCTTGAGTGCATGAATATATGTTGATATGCCATTTGAGAGTCGTATATGCCTCATGCCTTGGTCGTAGTTGCTTTGGGTCATGGTTGAGACCCTATACGTGCCATAGTCTCAAAACCCATGTTATGATTGTGAAGTGACATTGTATGTAAGTTCTAGGTTTCTTGTGAATAAAGCGAATGGTTAAGTATCACTTGTGCGAGTTGATATGATAAGGTTGGTAACGGTTCTCAAATGTGTAGTTAGAAACCACATTGTGGGCAGAGTATATGAAGTTCTTAATGATAAAATATTATATAGAAATGGGAATCTTTGTGCTTCTATTCAAGTTATACGCTAAATTGGCAAGGAACATCCATAGAACATTGTTTATAAGAATACTAAAGTTAATATGTTGTTTAAACCTCCTGAAGGTCATTTGAGTCATTGAATAGATATGCTAGTATGCTATTTGATAGATTTATGTGATATATGTGCATATTTGCAGTTCATGAGTCTTGAAAGAGGCCTATTCATGCCACAATCTAAGAATCAACTTGTATATGTCTTATGTGAATTAGAGAGACTGAACATGAGCCCAATTGGTTCTGTACATGATAATGATTATGATTTTATATTACATCACCGATGCGGTTATGCCAGTGCGCAGATACAGTAGCAGCTGAAGCTATAGTTGTAGTACACCACCGACATGGTCATGTCGGTGGGGCAAACATCCTTTCAAACATTACACCACCGTCGCGGTCATGTCGAGGGGGATATTCTTTTAGACATTTAATCTCTGAGACAGCCAACTCGATTGGGCAGTATCATTGATGCCATTAGATTATTATGTGGTATACTAGTTAGGAAGAAATAATATGTATGTGTTATAAGTTTGTATTCACATTGAAATGTTGAGTCATTATCATTTANTCTAGATAGCTTCCTTTTGCATTAATAAGATAGGATCCTAATCTTTCCCTAGTTAGGAAGAAATAATATGTATGTGTTATAAGTTTGTATTCACATTGAAATGTTGAGTCATTATCATTTACAACTTAGTTGTGCAATTGTTTGGTTGTATATGCACAACAACATAAAGTTATCATCAGGCTACAGTTTCTAGAGTTCTAGGTTTTCTTTTCTCCTTATATGATTATGCCTCCTGACTCAGTTATTATATGATCGTTATCTTACATTTTCAGTTTCAAGCCTTACATATTAGTATATATCACTCGTACTGATGTCCCTTTTTCTAGGGACCTGCATTCGTGTCACAGATACAAGTAGAGGCTAGGATCTCCTTTGTAGTATAAGTTCATGAGTGCAATGGCTGATGATGTATGCTCCTTTCATTTTTGATCCATTTCTATAAGTCTTAGTTCAGTGGTATAGTTATGGGTATGTCGAAGCCCTATTCCGGTCATAATTAAGGTATTCATATAGAGGCTTTGTGGACTTAGTTCAGTGATATACATTTTAGTATACGACCTTGTTGGCCTTCTGTAGTTTATTTTAGTTTGTGGTGACCTCATTGGTCCATATATTGAGTTATAGTTGTTTGTGACAGGTGTCCCTGTCGGCCTAAGTGTTGCAATTTTAGACTTTATATAACCGGTTTCTCGGTCAGTAGTGTATTGAGTACCAGTCGCGCCTTCCCCCAGTTTGAGGCGTGATATGACTAATCTGCTTAGACTTAGCTACACTACTGAGAAGGTCCACGTGCCTATCTATCAAAATCGGGAGAAAATAACACAACATCCCCATGTTTTGGAGCATCAGTATAACAATGTTCTTAGTATGTAAGGCAATAGAAAGTTGGAACTAAAGTTGATATCATAAGTATTATAAGTAATCAGTTAATAAATTTAGTAGATAACCTAATTGTACTTACCTGTATATGTTACAAACTACACAATAAATAAGCAAACAAGAACATTAGGTGACTTTCACATCCCTGACAGTTATGATCCAATCTATATACCCCTATTGGTAATACCCTAGCCCAGTAGGCAATCTGTATTTTGAGTACAAAAGGCTCCTTTATCTGTATCTTGAGCACACAAGTCTTATGTATCTATATCTCAAGCACACAAGGCACCTGTAGCTGCAACTCGAGCATAAAAGGCTCTCATATCTATATGTAGAGCTCACAAGGCTCTACTAGGGATCAACAATGCTATTTCAGGCATATAGGAAGCCCATAAGTGAACAAACTTTAATATAAATCAGCAAGCCTTAATATAGTCCCTTTTGACATCATAGCTCTGTGAACGTAGCATAGCCCCGTAAGCAAGACACACTTGTCAATAGCCCCTTAGGCAACATGTATACATATAGCCCCTTAGGAAACTTGTATACATATAGCCCCGAAAGCATAGCTCAAGTTTCTTCAGCTAACTAGATATCCATAAAGGCAACACACAATCATATAGCCTAGAAACAAGAAGTATGGCCATAAGCGACCTATACGAAAATCTGTACGTAGTATCTAAATAAAATATCGCTAACAATAGGGTACAACACCCTGCAACTATCCACCATATTCCATAAGCAGCCACAATAGCTAATTACCAAAAGGTATATATTATAACACTAATTATAATATCTCTAAAGGCATCACAATACACCAAGAGCTCGAAAGCAAGCAATATAGCTATTGCGTGGTTTTTACACCAAATCTAATTAATAAGATGCTAACAATAAAAAATAATTTTATGCATCTAATCACAATAGCCCTAGAGGCATCAACACTGAACAAGTAATTTAAAGATAGTCAATTTAGCGATGAGCAACTTATATGAGTAGATTTTATATCGTGTTCAATACGAGGCCACTACTAACCAATTCCTTATCCCGACAAGGGAATATCATATGTGTTGTTGTATATATATATATATATATTACTCTAACAACTATTCACAAGCCCCAGCCAGGTGAAGTAGAACCAGAGGTAGAGGGAAGAATCACCTTATGCTTTAGTTGGTTGTCAAGATTCAAAGACGTCACCTGATGTCTTTACAGGTATATTGACATCTCCACCTTTGAAGTTTATACATTTATAGATTCTAGACCCACCCTCTCTTATGTAACCCTTTTTATTGCCAGAAAGTTCTAGATAGAGCCTGATAACAATTATGCGAATCCTTTTTTAGGTCTACTCCTATTGGTGTGTCTTTCATAAATAGACGAATCTGTAGGAGATGTACAATCATTGTATGAAATCAAAATATTATAGTCGGCCTATTGAATTACACATGATTGAATTTGATGTCATTATGGGCATGGAATTTTTATCACGTGTTAGGCTACTCTCAGTTGTCAAACTAAAGTTATAAAATTTTAGTTTCCTAATGAAACCGTCAAAAGGGATGTTTATTTCTTTTCTTAAGGCGAGGAAAAACTAATTTTTGAAGGGTGTTTCTATCACTTTGTTTGAGAAAGAGATGTACATGTCAAGGTATCGACACTTCAGTCCGTGTTAGCTATAAATGAATTTCTAGATATGTTTCATATGAACTCCAAGAGTCCCTCCAAATAAGGAGATCGACATCGAAGTTGATTTAGTTTATGATACTAAGACAATATTTATTCCGTCAATAGAATGGGTCCAGTAGAATTGAAAGAGTTAAAGGATTAGTTGAAAGGTTTCCTCAAAAATGAGTTTATTAGGCCGAGTATCTCATCTTGGGGTGCACCAGTCTTATTTGTCTGAAAAAAGGAAGGATCGTTAAGAATCTGTATTAATTACCACCAATTGAACAAGGTTACCATTAAGAATAAATATCCATTACTCATCATTATTATTTACTTGACCAACTTTAAGGCGTCAAGTATTCTTTCAAGATTGATCTCAGGTCAGGGTATCACCAGTTGAAAGTAAAATAAGAGGATATTTGGAAGATGGCCTTAAGGATCCGATATGGACATTATGAATTTCTTGTGATATCCTATGGGTTAACTAATTCTCCAGCAGCTTTCATGAACCTCATGAATCGAGTATTTAGAGCTTCTCTTGATATGTTTGTGATTTTCGTTACTGATAATATTCTTGCGTACTCGTGAAGTGAGGATGAATATGTTAATCACCCCAAAATAGTGTTGCAAACGCTCTAGAATCGCATTTATGTGAAGTTTTTAAAATGTGAATTTTCATTGCAATCTACATCCTTCCTAGGCTATGCGGTTTCTAGCAAGGGTATCAAAGTTGACTTCAAAAGATTGAGTCAGTGAAGTACTAGATCAGACCCACGACTCCCATGGAGATTAGTAGTTTCTTAAGTTTGGTTGGATATTACAAAAGGTTTATAGAGGGTTCCCTCCTCTATCTCGTTTTGAAAAAATATTGATTGTGGTAAAATCAAACTTTTTAAAATAACGAGAATTCATCTAATAACCCAAATCACTCCCGAGAACCTCAAGATCCATGCAATATCTCATTAACTCATAAATTACCCTCTCAACCTAATGGATGTCAAAATTCAAATTCGACCACATTAACCCAGAATGTTAACTTTAATCAACTTTTAAAATTCTAAATTTTCAAAATTGAAAATGTTTCTCAAAATGCATCTGATCACCTTATACATTATGCCACCCATCCCAACATGTCATAAACAATACGAAAGAATTATGAAAAGGATCAAACAGGAGAAAAGAGACTTAAAAACACAAAACAATCACTCAGGTCATCACACCTTAAATTTCAAGGTCTAAGATCCATGTAAATGTCCAATACGAGAGAGAGTTAGGTTTGGTCGGCCCTTCTTTGGGAATTCACATATTTCAATAAT
>JACEIK010003365.1:115191-125543 GCA_018107945.1 Datura stramonium | reverse complement strand
TCGATAGCTATAAATTTTTTTATTTGTAACTAAATATGGACATTATTGCCATGAGACTAAGATATAGAATTAACTATAAAATTTAAGTTTACGTGACAAATAAATATAACCTTTTTTCTACAATACAATACCTTCTGGCTACAATATGAAGATAGCGATCAATATTATTTATCGTGAAAAAAGAATAAAATCATTTGCTATAAGTATATCTTTTGTGGCAAGAATATTTTACCATCATAGCTACAACAAAAATATTTCATAGCTATAAGTATTAGTCCTTAGCCACGAAACATGTGTTGGAAGAATAATTCAAAGTTTTAGAAAATTAAGTTTGTTTAGAATTTGATATTTGGTAATTTATTTAATCCATATTTAGTTAGAATTTATTTGTCAAAGTCATATAGGAGTAGATTTTCTAGTCCTAGTCTAATTTGGTTTATGGTATTATAAATAGGGGTGTTCTGTCATATATTTTCTTGTGGTTTGAGAAATGTTGAGATTATAGAGAGCACTCAAAGATTTATGACTTTATAAATAAAATATTTTCTTTCAAATTGGTATCAGAACTTCTACGATCTTGGTAGAGAATCAAATAGCTTCCACTACCGGCAGGCGGCACTAATCAATATGTGTCACCTGTCTAGCCAATGATTGTGCTGGAAAATCATTTGGCCAATAATTGTGCTGAAAAATTATTTGGCCAATCATTATGTTAGCAAAAGTTGAGCCAATGATATATGCATGAAAAATAGCCATGCTAAAAAAGATTGACGAAAAAATGTAATGACCCATCTGATCGTTATAGCACCTTGGTGAAATAGACATGGAAAAATTTAAATATTTGCGAGTGTGGGTTATGTTCTCAGATTAAATGATGATGTGATTGACAAATTTAGAATGAGCTAAGTTAAAATCAGGTGGGCCTAGGCGCGGGGCCGCCACGACGGACTGATTTCATTATAACGGGACCGCTGTAGCGGGCGATGCGGACCAGAACCTCGTAATTTTTCTCAGATTTGAATTTAAAGACCTATTTTTATAAGGTTTGGTGAATAAAAATGCCCAAAAATAAAAGTTAGGAGCTCTAACAAGAAAAGAAAGAAAGGAACTCAGAAAGGGCAAGGACTTCACTATCCGTTACAAGAATTCCCGGCAAGAACCCAGAACTCGAGGCAAGCACGCAGCCTGTGGTTTTCTTGACGGCAACTTGGCGCCCAAGTAGGCTATGGCTTACCTTCGTGTTAGACTTTGATTAGTGATTCGTATATGTATGTATAATTGATGTGTTGTTGCTATGTAAAACAGAAGTTATCATGTTAATCACAACTAGTCAAATTATAGTGGGTAATTTAGAAGGAGAGGAAAATAATCTGGAAAAGATAAGAAAGAAGAGATAGAGTTATTATATTATGCAATCACGTGGGTACGAATAGTTTTTAGTTTAGACCTTTGGATTTCCGTCTTAGGTGGAAGACCTTATGATATATGCCCAAAGACTATTTTATACCCATATTTGTACCTTAATTTAAGAATAATCTCATGTATTTTGTGTAATTTGTGGCCATAGACTAACAAATATGATTAGCTCTCTTTGTAGGTTGAAATTGCCAATGGATGGAGCTCAATGTGAAGATAATAGTCCTAATCTTGAAGATAAATGTTAAGGGACGGATTATGGATGGTGAGACAAGCTAAAAAGGACATTTGAAGTCAACTCCGTGCCACGGAAAAGCATTGGGGCGTTCAAAAACGTATCACAGAGCAAAAAAATTAATTTATATGAGTAGGGGCTGTAAAACAGTGAGCATCCGCGATAGAAGAGTGTCAAAGAGGCAAATCTCCACTATAGCCAGTGTGTCACAAAGGCAATCCACCACAGGCCAAATTTTTATAATTATAAAAGGAACACTTAATAGTTTAATTAGATATCATGTATTTTATTTGGGAAAGAAGAGAGAAGCGAAGAGAAAAACGAGGAACTTCTCCTAGGGTTCGAATTCTTTCATTCTCTTTTAATTATTCTTGTAAGTACTTCACTTTAAACATGTTTTTGAGCATTTGTATGAACATGAGTGGCTAAAACTTCTTCTAGGGTAAAGGCCACATGACATGATTGTAATTATGTGATTTTCACCTTCGGTTCAAGTTCTCGTTGTTGTTTTGTCTTGCATGCTTGTTATTTACTATTTTAATGTTTGATCACCATTGAAATGCTCTTGTTAATCTTAGGCAAAAGCTCGAAAGAGTAACCCTAGGTTAGAACTCAAGAATGCAGGGAGCAAGTTATTGTCTTCAAGATAGGATTCGCGGTTAGGATAGTAATTATACCTAATTCGCCTTACTTGGTTAATCAAATGAGAAGATAGCTAGACACTTAGGATTAAATTATTACATCACTACTCTCAGACGTAGTTGTGAGGTTAATTCTAGGTTAAATTACTAGAGGTATGAAAGTCCATAATCAAGAGTATAAACTCCGTAAATCATATCCACGTTGTTAATTGCTCACAAATTAGGACGTCATATCCCCATTCAATAATGTAGGCGTGAGACTAGTTGGTGTGTTTAGAGGCTCGAAAGAACATGAACATTACGTTTGACTTTGTGAGACAATAAATGAATTTTCAATACCATTGTGAATTTGAGCATTGCATGATTGTTAGGTTTGAACTCTAGATGCTTCTTATTACTGTATTTTTAAACTATTTGTGATCATCGTAGATTTAGATAAAACAATCAAAATCTCTAAAACCAATACTTTTGAAATTTGAAGTAACACTTGAACTTGAATATTCAATGAAATAGTCCAGTCCCTGTGGATTCGACATCCTCTCTTCAAGAGTCACTATATTACTTGTACGACTGTGTATGCTTGCGCGTGCACTGGGATGCAATAAGTTTTTGGCGCTGTTGCCGGGGACTGAAAACTTTGAGTGAATTTTTAATTTTTATGTTGATGTAGAAATTTCTACGTGTTGAAAAAAATATTATTTTAGATTTTTTTTTATTTTTGTTTTGAGTTTGATACCCTTCTTGACATGACATCATGGAATACAAATTGGTCGAATGGTGGATACTCATATTTCAATGATTCTTTTCTGAATTATGGAGGACCCCACTTATGGCAATACTATCATATATGTAATATGTGTGGTGGTCAAGACGGCCATTGGAATGGTTGTCCAAATTCATATTTCCCTCCCCCAAACCCCTACTATGATCCTTATGATATCTTTGATGAGTACAGGAATGATGAAAAGGAGGACTTATAACACCAAGCTCAGATAGAAAACATGTTAAACAGGTCCTTGAGCAAACAGAAGTGATGAGGGAGCAGATGGAAGTAATGTGGGTTCCGACTAAGAAAAATGGAGAGTCCATAGAAATGATAAGTGCCAAGTTCACAGAGATAAAGGTTGAGGCTGAAGCTTGCATTGACTTGCAAGTCACGGTCTTAGCCAATACACAAGAGGGATTTCAAGGAGAAGAAAAGTGTGAGTTCTTGGAACAAGATCAACAATTATAAGCTCCTAAGAGTCTCCGTGATGGTCTCACACATATGGCCAATCCAATCATGAAGGGGGGGATAGAATTCCAACCATTTGATATTCATGTGGAGTCAGATGTTAATGTGAAAAAGGTGTACAAAAATAAGGAGGCCAAGTATAATGTCGTTTCATAGTTGAGGTGCATTCTTCCCCACTCTAAGCATTTCTCGACATTAAGTTTGGTTGACAACCTAGAAATAGAGCCTTTCAAGCTTATAGAGAAAGGTCTAGAGGAGAAACAAGCCCCGTATATTCTGAAATTTGCTGAGTCTAAGAGACAGAATGACTTCACTTACTTAAGGTCCAATAAGTTTAAGAGGTGACATCTATTTCTTGGTCCATTAAATTTTTCACCACCACCCCTAGAGCATAATAGGAAATTAGAAAAGAAATTAGGGATGAGATTCATATCCTCAAAGTGGAAGGAAAAGTGGTGGAACTTGATGCGTTGTGCCGCGACGTAAACTCAGGTGTTGCTTGGGAGGCAACCCAAGAGTACCACAGGTACAATTTCTTTTTCTCTATTTGTATTTTTTTTTATCTTCATTTTTTATTTTTTTTTGGTTGGTGTGACTTAAGAACAGATTGAGGGAAAGTCTGAGTACCCTTAATAGAGGAAGCTAAGGAGCATGGAAACACAAGTGTGGGGTTGAGGATCCCCAAAATAAAAAATGGACAATACATGCTGCTAACTAGACCTAGAGGATTCGGGAAGTATCTCTCACATTTAGTCTTGCTTTTAAATGATGTTTTCGGGACATAACATAAATTATGTGTGGGGTGAGGGGTAATTTCAAATTTTGTGCTAAGTGATTTCGGTTGAATTTGGTGCTTGTTATAATATTGTTTGATGAAAAGTTGGAGTTGAGAACATATTTTACTCACCTTTTAACTTTTCCTTTCGATTCTTTTTCGAAAAGGGGTCACTTTGAACCGAGAATAAAAAAATTTGTGTATCTACATAGTGTTTTCGTCATAGTTAAGGACTTTTTCTGACGGTGGATGGATGACAACCGTCTTGATGGAAAATTAGTCAATAGGTTTTTGTATTTGAACCCTTAGTTGATTCACTGCTTGATGCTTTTGTTGAGTGTTGTACATGATTGTAAGGGGCAAGTAGAGTTTTAATTATGAAGCATGTTTGTAAGAGGCAAGTAGATTTTTAATTGTGAAGCATGTTGATAAAGGTATGACTTACTCTGTGTGTTGTATGCTTAATTGTTGAATTCATGTGATTAGCTGTATTGAGAGTTTGTATAGGTCTTTCTAGAATTGAACATGTGCAGAGAGTGTAAGGTTCCTCTTGTATTCCATGCTATCATGTAGTGTCTAGAACTTTCCTGGTGTGTTTGCGAAGCGAAATGAAGAATGTTAATTGTAGGAGATGATGTAGGCATTTCTTTGAATAAGCCTATTTTCATCTTATGTTTTACCTACTCTTAATGCATAATCCTAATTAGCCCCATTGAGCCTTTAGCCTATTATTTGGTTAGCCACACGAAAAGCTTAATCCTTTTCTTTCAATAGTCTTTAATTTGATCCAAAATTCCTAAGTGATTAAATGAAAAATATATACGAGTCAGAGGAGTAAGAATATTGAAAAGGAGGGAAATAGTTGGCAGTGGAAGTTGAAGAAAAGAGTGAAGGGTGCAATTGTCCAAAATGTCTAAGTGTTGGTAGGGAGTCGATACAAAAAGCAAAAGAATGTTTAATGCTTGAGTACTCCTTAGTAATAACATAAGTGTGCTTTAAAAAATGGGGTAAAAAGAAAATTGAGAATTAAAAAGAATAAGAGGTGAAGTAAAAGAAGAGGATGTGCTTAATGAGCAATAGTGATGTATTAAAAGCATTTAGGGAAGATAGTCACTATTACTGGCCAGAATAGTACCTACCCCTCCCCTAGCCTATATTACAACCCATAAAGTCCTATCTGATCTTACTTTAGACGTTCCTGGATAGCGAAGTAATACATTAAGGGTAAACATATGGGTCATTATGTGTTGCATATGAGTTCTTTGTGAGAGTGGGCTTAATTATATTCATATACACATACGTGTTATAACATGTACATTTGTGCGTGAAAATGGGTATCTCTCTTGTTGTGAGGATACATGTTTAAGGAAAGACAGAATTCATGTTGGACTTCTTGATTGGCTAATGTGCATGATATGTTGTGGTTGTAAAGTCGATTCTTGAGGCTAGGATATCTTAACTTGGTTGTATTGGATTTGAATTATGTTATATATATTGCATGTTGTATTTGAACTTGCCATCTAAATCGGTCATTGTAGCCTTAATTTGAGTCATCTTGCATCAATTGGTAATTTGTGAGTCTTCCATGTACATTAGATGTAAAGGAGTTGTTCGAGGACGAACACGACTTTAAGTGTGGAGTAGTGATCTTGAGCATATTTATTTTCCCAAAGACTATTTTATACTCATGTTTGTACCTTAATTTAAGAATAATATCATGTATTTTGGGTAATTTGTGGCCATGGACTAACAAATATGATTAACTCTTTTTGTAGGTTGAAATTGGCAATGGATGGAGATTAATGTGGAGATAATGGTCCTAATCTTAAAGATAAATGTTAAGGGACCGATTATGGATGGTGAGACAAGCTAAAAATGACATTTGAAATAAACTCCGTGCCACGGAGAAGCATTGGGGCATTCAACAATGTGCCACGGAGCAAAGAATTAATTTATATAAGTAGGGGCTGCAAAACAGTGAACATCCGCGACAGCAGAGTGTCAAAGAGGCAAATCTCCACGATAGCCAGCGTGTCATGGAGGCAGTCCACCACAGGCCAAATTTTGATAATTATAAAAGGAACACTTAGCAGTTTAATTAGATATCACGTATTTTATTTGGGAACGCAGAGAGGAGCGAAGGGAGAAACGAGGTACTTCTCCTAGGGTTCGAATTCTTTCATTCTCTTTTAATCATTCTTGTAAGTACTTCACTTTAAATATGTTTTTGAGTGTTTGTATGAACATGAATGACTAAAACCCTTCTTCTAGGGTTAAGGCCACATGACTTGATTGTAATTATGTGATTTTCACCTTCGGTTCAAGTTCTCGTTGTTATTTTGTCTTGCATTCTTGTTATTTATTATTTTAATGCTTGATCACCATTGAAATGCTCTTGTTAAGCTTAGGCAAAAGCTTGAAAGAGTAACCCTAGGTTAGAACTCACGAATGCAGGGAGCAAGTTCTTGTCTTCAAGATATGATTCACGGTTAGGATAGTAATTATCTAATTTGCCTTGCTTGGTTAATTAAATGGGAAGATAGCTAGAAACTTAGGATTAAATTATCACATCATCACTCTCAGACGTAGTTTTGAGGTTAATTCTAGGTTAAATAATTAGAGGTATGAAAGTCCATAATCAAGGTCATAAACCCTGTAAACCACATCCTTATTGTTAATTGCTCACAAATTAGGACGTCATATTCCTGCTCAACGATGTAGGTGTGAGACTAGTTTGGTGTGTTTAGAGGATCGAAAGACCATGAACATTGCATTTAACTTTGTGAGACAAAAAATGAATTTTCAATACTTGAACCATTGTGAATTTGAGCGTTGCATGATTGTTAGGTCTGAACTCTAGATGCTTCTCATTACTGTATTTTCGAACTATTTGTGATCACCGTAGATTTAGATAAAACAATCAAAATCTCTAAAACTAACACTTGAACTTGAATATTCGCTGAAATAGTCTAGTCCCCGTGGGTTCGACATCTGGCTCTTCAAGAGTCACTATATTACTTGTACGACCGCTTGCACTGGGGCGCAACACCGTAAGGGCTACTTATAAAAGTATGTCATCGAATACAGTGACTAGAGTATGGTCATGGGTTTAGGAATTGGGATGGTTCATGCGTTCATGTTTGTTAATGAGTTAATGGTTCACTTGCGATGGTCCATGTGTTTGTAGTTCTTGCGTACATGTTGAATTAATTATTGCCCCTTGTATTTGATAGTAGAGTTGGGTATGCATTTGTTTAGTAGATAAGTTGACTGCGAAGGACCCTTATGAGGGAAATCGAAGGGGAAAAGTTTGGTCGAAGTACTGCATATGCAGTACCGCTGCAGCAGTACTATAACTGCCATAACGAGACTGTCACTGCGGCAGGAACCTCTCCGCAGTAAGGCCTAATCCAGTGAGCAGGCAAGTTCACCCCGCGCTTTGAATGATTCTGGGAATAGGGTGATGTAATGAATAATTAATTCCATAAAATGGTCCTCGAACAATGATTGTATTATAAATTGTATTGATTAATTCTCGTTATTGAATCTATTTTGTTAAGTGAATTGAACTGTGATATACTGTTCCGGAAACTAAGGGTGGAATCCGTGGTAACCAACAAAGAGAATGGGGAAACATGTTGAGACAGAAGAATGAGACATCCTTATTCTGATATGAGAGGCTCTTGTTCAAGGTGAGTATTCGGACGAGCAGATTGATACGATCAAGCATATGTGTGAGTACTTGGATATGAGTGGCTCAGACCGAGGTGAGCATCTGGGCGAGCAGTATGGAAAGAGTACACGTATAGGTATGACCGATGCTTATACAGTTGGGCATACAAATATGAGTACACAGACAGGTATGATGAGATGTTCATATGGTTGGGTGTACAGTATATGGATTTTGAGAGTCCACTAAAGGTGATAACTAGAAGGGAAGAAATAAGACCCCCTGGCATGTGTGTACAAGTATGCATATGAGTGACAAACAACAGATATACATGTGTGATACATGATATACCAATACGATTCGGGCAGAATGTGAGTGATACAATGATGAAATGATATATGATGATATGATACATGTATGGTACTACACGATGCAGTTTTGGTATCAAATAGTATAATGTGAAATGGGGGAGGTGCAAGTATATGCTTGTACCCTTATTTTTTGCAAACGTACCTCCGATGGAATGGTTTGATGTTTTTCTTATTGAGTACTTGAGTTTGTTATTTGATGTTTGTAGTTAAATTATTGTTTAATATGGTCACCGTGAGATGTGAGGGAACTCCCCGATTGGATAGAGTCTAAAATAGATTAATTGAGCTAATTGTGGGTAATTAGTGTGAGTTAGGGTGGTTTTGCTAAGCAATGTAGACTGGGAGTTGTAAAAGGTAGCATGACTGATTTAACAATGATAGTGACTAACTATGAGATGGCCGATATAGGTATAGTACCGGGAAGCGGTTAAATGAGTAGGAAAAGAATTGAAAAGGGTTAATTAATTGTGTTGAGTTAATGAATGAGTCTTGGATGACCGGAACAGACTTAGTTAATAGAATTTGGGGTATGATGAATAAGGCGTGTTCATAGTGTTTATGTGGTGGTTGAAAAAGGAAAAGGCCAATAAAACCGAGCTACTACCTAGATAGAGCATCGTTACAGCAAGCTAACCTCCGCTGCTGCAAGACCGCTATAGCGAGATAAGAAAACAGAATAGAGGTTCGTGATTGATGGCTAGAGTTTTGAGGGAAAGGGATATGAATATCGCTTAAGTTATATGAATACATGAATTGATTGAGGAACTTGATAGGATATAATTATAAGTTGGAACTGTTGTTAGAATTGGCTAATCGATTGCATATTGATTATATACTATTGTGTGAACTAATCCTAGTCGACCTAAGATGCCTACCAGTACGTGTGGTGTATTAATACTACCTTGCTACACCTTTTTGGGTGTAGGTTATGGCAGGTTGAAGTTTCATGATTGATGAGGCGATATTCAACATCAACTCCCACATTCCATCTGTCGTCGAAGCTAAGTCTTTTATTTGTTAGTATTTCATATAGAGCTCTTGCACCTGTCTAGACTAGATCTTGGGAGAGCCAAGATTTTCGGAAAGTATATTTATTGATATTCCAAGGAAAATAGCGATTTGTGCTAGTTAATGAGAACTGTAAGCATTTAATTTGTTATTTTAAAATAAGATTCTCCTATCAAGTTAGAGTCGATGTAGGTGCCTGCACGACACGCCCATTTGGGTCATGACAAAAGATTTCAAGTTAAAAGAGGTGCACACAAACATGACACAAGAGGAAGAAGCTTTTCTCTAAAAGATGAGATAAATTATTGGTGTAATGGAAATAAAAACTGAAAGTTGATTACAAGTGAATCAATAAAATTGGGTGTTGGTGACAAAGTGCATCAACTATTGGAAGTTGGAGATAAGTCCTCCAACATAATCAAGAAAAAAAATAACAGAAGTTGGAGAGAAGTGCTCTAAAAATTTGAAAGTTGAAAAGAAGTGCTCCAACAATAAATGTTGAAGAGAAGTGATTCAACAATTGAATGTTGATGAGAAGTGTATCGACCATTGAAAGTTGGAGAGAAGTACTCCAATACAACCAAGAAAAAAATAAAGGGAGTTGGAGAGAAATGCTCCAACAAAAATTGAAAGTTTGAGAGAAGTGCTCCAACAACGAAGGATGAAGAGAAGCGATTCAATAATTGACAATTGATGAGAAATGCATCAACAATTGAAATTGAGAGAGAAGTGCTCCAACACGAACCAAAAAAGAAGTGCTTCAACACAAACAAGAAACTGAAATACTGGAGATAAATGCTCCAGTACAACAAGAAAAGCCAGGAGTATACAACTTTGAATTACGGGAGAATGTTGAAAGAATAATTCAAAGTTGTAGGAAATTAAGTTTGTTTAAAATTTGATATTTGGTAATTTATTTAATCCATATTTAGTAGGATTTATTTGTCAAAGTATAGATTTTCTAGTCCTAGTCTAATTTGATTTATAGTATTATAAATAGGG
>JACEIK010003365.1:86190-114937 GCA_018107945.1 Datura stramonium | reverse complement strand
ATAATTTCAGTGGGAAATTCATCCAAGAGAAAGGACTGTTTACACATTCAACCAAAAGATAAGATTCAAAAAATACAAGAATGGAGAGAGCTAAGATTAATACTTAAGCATGAAACTCGGAATTGTTATTCACTTCATACTTTACAAACATTATTGTACTTCTAGGATGGTCATCTAAGAATAAGAAAACCACCAGGTTATATGTAAAACGTAATTCAAATACTCATATGAAATATACATCATAATGTAGCAAGGACATCAATCACCAACTTAATGTGTGCCTTTTTCGTCTATAACGATGTCTTGTCCACAGAGTCGCCATGACAATAAAATTAGGATCCTGTTGCTCTCTTTCTCTCACACACACATAAGAAAAGAGGCATCAGACAGATCTAAATTCAAAATAACAACTTAACTAACTTCTGCCCTCCTCTATCTTTGAAGAACTGAACTTGACATTAACCAAATCTGCAGCAAGTCGGGCAGCAGCAGATGCACGCTCTGCAGCAGAAATAGCAGCACGAGCTCTCTCCAATACATCTGATGTTTCTGGTCTTGTATCCTTTCTTATATGGGATGTATCACCCAAAGTGCTGTCACCAAGTGATGGTTTATCTATATTAGCAGGCCGTAGAGGTGCTTTAGTAACAGAGGTTGGAGAATCAAGACTTTTAGCTCCTGGATTGCCATTTGGAGACGTCACATGATTTTCAGAAGTTGGTGGATGACCACGAGTGTTTGGTTCTAGAGATGCCCGAGCAGGTGCAGCAATTTGCTTTGGTCCATTCTACATCATGAATTATAGTGGCAGCAAACAAAAGTCGGATCAAGAAATTAAAGAGCACTTAAAAGTCCAATAGACACAGGGATATACTAGAATTGACTAAGTTAATAATGTCCCAAAATGAAACAAAATATAGTGGAAATAATCATAGTGAAAGTCTAAACTGTCAGTTCAAACAAATCCAAAGAACGAGATTCTTACAGGCATAGGCTTTCAACCATGTCAGCATTAGAACCAATTACAAAACTTTAAACTCCTTCGGCATTTGCAAAACATGCGTGTATATGCCAGGGAGCAAGGTCTCAGCCCCATGTCATAGCATAACTGCTAAATTTGTCATTTTTAAGTTTGTGCATAATAAAGGTTACACCTTTCATTAACATAGCACACAAGAAAATGCAAATACCAATCTTCACAAGAAAATAGAGATGGACCATATATCATAACCCTAATTCCATCGTTTTCAAACTTCTGGAGGACTAAACATTAAGACATACATACAACTAGAAGATTTGACAAAGGAAAGTACCAGAAGGTCCTCTGGCTTTTTACTCAATTCTACTTCTGTGTTAGAAGAATCCCATTCCACATTGTACTCTTTTGCAATTTCCTTCAACACATTGAGCCTTACTTCAGCTGATGGAGCACCGACTGAAAGTTTCTCTACAATCTGCATATTCATGTAATTAACCTCAACTTAATGTAGTCAACCCTGCAAGCATATCATTAGCATAATGAAGAAGCTGAGAGCGTAACTGTACGGTTAACACTTGTATCAGGCCGAAGCTCAGATGCTGCGGCTATGAATTCCTTTCCATATTTAGCTGCAAATAGATTCCTGACATGCAATAAATCTGGCAAATCTGAACATCTTGGAGCTGCAAAGATTATACTTGCAACAGCTTCCCGCAATTCCGAGGGGCATTCTCTGATACAACAAAAGATATAATTACAAGATTTCAACATGTTCAGCTTTTAGATTATAGAAACGAATAAGAAACTACAGCATCCACTAGACAGCTGCATCAAATAAACCATTGGGAATGAGTTTGGTCAAAGGCGCAACTAACAAGAAGAGAAGACGTAGCTACTCTCGCATAATAACGTGCTTTCCCTAGTGGCACCTTACATCCTTCACCTACCAGATCAAAATGACACTACGTTATAGCAACTATTTTGGTGGTCAACTAGACTTGAGCCATTTATGATGGAACGAGGTCACTAGACCTCAATAAAAAGTTTGTTGGCCAAGGATCATATACCTGTTAAGTTATAAATTTTAACTGATCAAAAATCACATTTGACCAAGGTGCAAGTAACACAGTTATATATGATGGTTTGATCTACGCAGACCTCTATAAATGCACCGTATGTAAGAGTTACACTATGATGACTGAGGACACTCAAAAGAAAACAAGATAAATCCAAAATTACATGGAGGAAGTCATCTCAAATTATCAATAGACCAGAAACTCTCGAAATATATGTGGACTTAACGAACAACAAAACACGATGGAACGAAGTATCTGCATAGTCGGTTTCGTTGTTGGGACACTTGCATTAGGTGGATTGTTTTAGTTTGGTTAGATTTTGCATGTAGGTGTAGGGATAAACATAATTTTAAAAGAATCTGTAGTTCTAAAGAAACTGTAATTTGTTAGAATTTAGAAATTATTGAGCATTAAAAAAATGAACTCACATAAAGCAGAACAAATATTGAGAATATATGAAAGCCAATCTCATCTAATTCGGGATTAAGGCATTATTGTTGTAGAGATGAATGCTTGCAAACGATATTGGTGCTTAAGGCTGAGATTAGGTGGAATATGAATAAGGTTGGGTGCAAGGAAGAAAAGAAGGCAATAACGGAGATACAGAAGCGTAATGTGTAAATAGAGGGGAAAGATTGTACAGCCAGCAGTTCTACCATGTAATGTCCCAGGAGACTCATTGGTGAAAATTTGGAAGGGCATTCAACATTTTGGTTAGTTATGGGTGTGTACTGTGTAGTAATGTCTTCGACTCTCTTGAGGTTACAGCTTTTAACCATAGTTTATTTGGTTTCAAATATTATATAAACCCTCCTACTCTAATATGTTGTACTACAAAACAAAATTTTCAAACCTACGCTTACTATAAAGGTCCTATATGCAAATATTGCATTTATTTCCATTTCTCTTTCACTTTATCATAGGCAACCCCTTTCTGAGGTAGCTCTATGCTCCTACTGCACTTTCCCCGTGCCAAAAGGAATTATTTTAACCAAATAGTACCTAACTTTCCACTGAAAGCTGGTAATTCAATAAACTAAAGGAAAACATACTTGCTGAATACCCAAGAGTCCACATCTTTCTTCACCTTTCTGAAGAGAAAGAACATTGCTATCATGGGGTTTAAATCATCTTTTCGTTGTTTCAGAGAAACTACTATTAGAGAAATTCTGCTGGGTAAGTGTAGCACTGATTGTCAGTAGAGAAATAAAGAAGCATATATTAGAATTTTCAAGCACTCCTGGAGCCTTGACGATGAAGCATGTGGAAGATAGTTTGCTATACTTGGAAGGAGGTATTGCTAGCACAAATTGAATCAACATACTAGAATAGGATCTTTGTCTTTTAAGTGAAAGAAATGGATAATAAACGCTTTGAGGGATACAAGCATATAATTGACAGCCTCAATTGGTTGGTGATTTCACATGAGAAACAAAGATGCCCTCCCTGCACTGAAATGAATTGAAAGAGGAGAAGAAAATAAATGCATAATTGCACATATACTTTACTTAGCTGAGGGATGAATGAATCAACTTCAAAAGGGTATCTGAAACAGCTTCTTCTTTTTTCCCTTTTCGATAAGTGGTATCTGAAGCTAATTTTAAGCTGAGACTAGGCATATTGTTCGCAGGGACGGAAATAAAAAGCACTTAGTGAAGTCTCTGGCAAACATAGTCCAAAGAGCATTTTGAAGCTGATCTCAATTGACTATATAAGAACATAAACCATGTTTGCCTATACAAACCATATCCTCGTCCCAATTCACTAAATAATGCCATCACTACCCGGACCTCTAATGAGTAAAGAAATTTCATTCTTCGGAAAAAAGAAAGTCCAGCAAGAAACAGCTTACCTTTGGCTTTCAAGGATAGGGACTCGGGCAAAAACAAACTCGCAGAACAACTCCAAAATCTCATAGGCAGCCCATATATTTTGCTCGCGTATAATATGCTCAACCTGAACGAAGGGATACTAGTTAGAGAAATTCCTAATGGAATGATCAACAAGTAAAAGCATCTCAGAATTTCTACCCTAATTCGAGCTACGGCTTCCTGGCCAGCTTGCAGAAATTGGGCTATCTCCTTGCGCATAAGTTTGAGCTGTGCATCTCTCTTGTTTTGTAATAATTTGATTCGTGAGATTGCCAAGGTCAAGCACGTCTTGCTACAAAGTCATCCACCAATATCAACAGTTACATCCACAGGCAGAGTCATAAGAATACAACAACAATAAGCCTTAAGCCTCAATCACTAACTAGTTCGGTTCAGCTATATGAATCTTCTATTTAATTTTTAAAAAAAAATTAGCTCGGCATATGAATCCTTATTAACCATTTTCCTTCATCTGGACCAGTTCAATTCCAATCCTCAATAATTTCTCTTTACGGACTAATTAGGTATTCTCTGACACTAGAAAATTTCTACATTTTCTAATACAGAGAAATCACGCAGCTTAAAAGCTGTCTATACCCTTAAATTGCACAAACCCATTTTTGGGGATTTACAGATGAAACTTTTATAAAATTGAAAAACCCATAAACAGATCTCTGACCTTTGTTTCTAAAATATGAACAAAAAATTCAAACTAAATTCTTGAATTCGTTAATGGAAACACAGAACAGTTGAGAAGTGAAGTAGATTGACAGTTTCAGCAACCAAAAAAAAAGTAGATTGGTAGACAAAAAGATGAGGTCTTTGACTAACCACTTTGAGCCTTGAAGTCCCCTGTTGAAGAGCTGATTCAGCAGCGACATGAGTCGAAGAACTTTACAAAATTGTGGTAAGTACCAAAATATATATCACAATTTTGTAAAGAATTTTGGTACAAATTGGTTTATGCTTTCGAAAAGAGATGAATGATTTAACTTTAAACCCAGTTCTGATCGGTGATTTTCGACATCAACATAAAAGAAAGTGATAATTGATCTCTGAGTTTGAACGTTAGGTTTATCTGCCCTGTTAATTCTAATGAGTCCGAACCTAAATAACAGTAAAAAAAAGTCTAATAAATCGAAAAATGACTTGGCTACATCAGTTTGTCTTTAATTTTTTATTTTGGTACTCTATTTCAGTTTGTTCCATTTTAATTCTTTAATTCTATTTTTATATTTTATTAAAATCAAAGNAAAATCAAAGATACTAATTATATACTTTTATTATTTTTATTTAAATTTTTCAACTATAATTTTCACTTAAAAATTGATGGATATCCGTTAGTTTTTATAAAAAGGGAATTGTTTGATGTATTTCTTTAAAAAGTAATAATTTTTTTAATAGTTTCTGTGCATTTTTGCAGAAAAATAACCAACGAAAGTACATCAATTTTTTTAAAATTCAAAATTTATTTTTTAAAAATAATCACATTCTCCTATTAGCGG
Organism: Datura stramonium; assembly: GCA_018107945.1. Lineage (NCBI taxonomy): Eukaryota > Viridiplantae > Streptophyta > Magnoliopsida > Solanales > Solanaceae > Datura > Datura stramonium. Next base: position 109,506 of record JACEIK010003365.1, on the reverse strand, counting down.
CATTATATTAAGATAGGGCATAGAGATCACGTGGACTGGTCGCTTATAGTTATGTTGCTTGCCTTGGGGCTATTGATGTATCATTGACACCTTCAGAACTGTATAGTTAGTATTATAATGATTACCTTCGGGCTATTAGTTTGTTGTGGATGCTTACACGACTATTGAGGATAGTTTCATAGAATTGCACCCTAATATTAGCAACCTCGTATTTACAGAAAACATATAAAGTATCTTATAGGTTGCTTATAGTCATACTTCTTGCTTTAGAAACATCTAATCATTGACTTCAAACTCAAATTCTCTCTTTCTCACATCCGCATAGGATTTTTGGCGACTCTGAGCTGTTTTCAACCTGTCCCTTATAACCTGAACTTTCTCCATAGCCTCGTGGACTGAATCCGGTCCTATCATTACAGCTTCACCGACTTTAAACCAACCAATAGGCGATCTACATCTCCGCCTATAAAGAGCCTCAAACGAAGCCATCTGAATGCTGGAATGGTAGCTGTTGTTATATGCAAACTCAATGAGAGGCAAATGATCATCCCAATTACCCTTGAAATCAATCACACACGCTCTCAACATATCCTCTAGAGTTTGAATGGTTTTCTCCCGCCTGACCATCTATTTGTGGGTGAAAGACTGTGCTATGCTTGACTTGAGTACCAAGTCCCTTCTGAAATGATCTCCAAAACTGGGAGGTAAACTAAGTACCTCTATCCGATATGATGGACAATGGCACCCCATGCAACCGAACTAACTCCCGAATGCATAACTTAGCATAATCCTTCGCTGAATCAGTTGTTTTGACCAGCAGGAAATGAGCTGCCTTAGTCAACCTGTCCACAACCACCCAAATAGAGTCATACTGTCGACGAGTGCTAGGTAACCCTGTAATGAAGTCCATATCGATCTCCTCCCGCTTTCAAGTAGGGATAATAATGTCTTGAAGCACTCCTCCTGGCCTCTGATGCTCAACCTTCACCTGTTGACAATTTGGACACTTATCCACAAACTCTATTATGCCCTTTTTCATGTCATTCCACCAATAGACTTTCCGTAGGCCATGGTACATCTTGGTGGCGCCTGGATATATATAGTATATAGAACCATAAGCTTCATGCAGCATTTACTCCCTCAAGTCATCAACATTCGATACACACAAACGACCCTGGTATCGGAGCACACCATCTCCCCCTTGGGAGAAAGCCTCGACCTTTTGATTTTGAACTGCTTTCTTCAACTTCACCAAAATAGTATCCTTGTCCTGCCTAGCCTTAACATCGGTCACTAAAGATGATTATGATCCATTCTGAATAATGACACCACTATCGATTGAGTCAACCAGACAAACTCCTAGTCGTGCAAGTCGGTGCACATCCTTTTCTAACTCTTTCCTCTCCTCATCTATGTGAGACACACTCTCCTTGGAAAGCCTGCCAAGAGCGTCTGCCACCATATTTGCCTTGTCCGGATGATAAAGGACACTCATATCATAGTCCTTCAAGAGTTCCAATCACCTTCTTTGACGTAGATTCAAATCCTTTTGGGTAAACACGAACTCTAGGCTTTTGTGGTCCATAAACACATCTACATGGACCCCGTACAGATAGTGTCTCCAAATCTTCAAGGCAAATACTACCGCTTCCAATTCGAGACCATGAGTCGAGTAATTTTTTCTCATGAACCTTCAGCTTCATAGAAGCATATGCTATAACCTTACCATGCCGCATCAATACACAACCAAGACCGATCCTCGAAGTGTCACAATATACCACAAACCCCTCGGTACCCTCAGGTAGGGTCAACACCGGTGTTGAGGTGAGTCGAGTCTTTAACTTTTTGAAGCTCCTCTCAAATGAACATTGAAACTTCACTTTCTTTTGGGTCAATTTGGTCAACGGAGTTGCAATAGATGAAAACCCCTCTACAAACCTCTGATAGTAACCAACTATACCCAAGAAACTCCTGATATCCGAAGGGTTCACGGATCTAGGCCAATTCTTCACTGGTTCTATCTTTTGAGAGTCTACCTGTACACCCTCACTCGACACCACATGACTCAAAAATGCCACTGAGTTCAACCAAAACTCGCATTTTCTAAACTTAACATATAACTGGCAATCCTTCAGAGTCTGTAGCACCACCCTCAAATGAGTGGCATGCTCCTACTTGCTCCGAGATTGTATGAGAATATCATCTATGAACACAATCACAAACATATCCAAGTAAGGCTTGAACACCCTGTTCATCAGATCCATGAAAGCTGTAGGAGCATTCGTTAGTCCAAAAGACATAACTATAAACTCATAGTGATCATAGGCCACCGAGTCCCGAAGGCTGTCTTCGGGATGTCACTCTCCCGAACCCTGAGCTAATGATATCCGGACCTGAGGTATATCTTAGAAAAGAAGTTAGCACTCTAAATCTGGTCAAACAAATCATTAATCCTAGGGAGAGGATACCTGTTTTTGATAGTAACTTTGTACAATTGCCGATAATCAATGCACACACGAAGGGAACCATCCTTGCGGACAAAGAGAATTGGTTCATCCCATGAGGATTTTCTTGGTCTAATGAAACCCTTGTCTAAGAGATCCTCCAACTTCTCCTTCAACTCCTTTAGCTCAGCTGGAGCCATTTTTTAAGGAGGAATAATAGGTTGTGTATCGGGAAGAAGGTCAATACCAAAATCAATCTCCTGCTCAGGAGGAATTCCAGGTAAATCATCTGGAAACACTTCTTGGTACTCACACACTACAGGGACTGGCTGGATAGTCGGGGTTTCAGACATTGTATCCTTAATCTTAACTAGGTGGAACACGCAACCCTTAAAAATCATCTTTTTGGCCTTAAGGTAGGAAATGAAATGACCTATCGGCACAACTGAACTATCATTCCACTCTAAGACTGGTTCACCTGGAAATCTGAACTCTACTGCATGGGTTGTACAATTGACTAAGGCATAACATGCATGTAACCAATCCATGTCGAAGATAACATCAAAATCGGTCATGGCTAACTCTACTAGATCTACTAAAGTGACTTTGTGAAGGACTTTGATAAAGCAATTTTTGTGCTATAAACAAATCACAGACTGGAGTAGAGACTGAGAAAGGTTTTGATAAAATCTTGGGACTAACTCCTAAACTATTAGCAACATAAGGCGTCACAAAAGATAAAGCATCCCTTGGATCTAACAATGCATATACATCAAGGTGGAATACTCGTAACATACCGGTAACCATATCTGGTGAAGTATCCTGCTCCTAGTGGGATGCAAAGGCATACCTGAACTAGTGGATGCGTCTTGCTGGGTTGGGCGTGCTGGTGCCGCTGCTAATCTGGTAGCCTGAGAACGACCTCTACCATCACCCTGTCTAGTCAAGGGACACTCTCGGTGCATGTGGCCAGATCTACCACACCCAAAAAAGATATCCGATCCTATCAAGCACTCTCCTGTATAACTTTTTCCACACTTCCCATAGGCTGGAAAGGTGCCTATGTTTGCATGCTCTTCTGGTCCCTCAGACCTGAGGCCCTGCTCCTCTGATCACCTTTTGGTCTGGAGGGGGCACTGGCCGATGATGGCACTAGAACTATTGACCTATGATAAGACTACTGGCGGTGTCCGCTTCCCAATATCTACTAAGAGAACTCTTAACTATTTGTCCTAGCCCTTTTGGCCTCTCTCTCTCTCCATTGCACTGCCTTCATCTGCTGGGCGTGCAAAACCATCCGGGGAAAATCAATATCCTGATGAAGCATGGGGATCCTACAATCCTTGTCCAGGTATTCTGTCACTCCATGTACAAACCTGCTCACCCGAGCTCTCTGATCAACCACTAGCTCTGGTGCATACTTGGACAAATGAGTGAACTCTAAAGAATACTCTTGAACTGTCATGTTACCCTGCTTTAGGTTTACAAACTCCACTGCTTTAATCTTCCTCATCTCACGAGGGAAGAACCGATCAAGAAATGCAACATGAAACTCCTCCCAACCAATAGGGCCTGCTCCAATTGCCCTACTATCCTTCCATTGCTTAAACCAGATGTGCTCAACCCTTTTAACTGATACGAGGCTAGATCAACGCACTCCTCTCTGGTCACCCCCATGATCTATGTGATCTTCAGAACCTCATCAATGAACTCGTGTGGATCCTCGTCCACCTTTGACCCAAGAAACTCCAGAGGGTTCATCCTAAAAAAATCTCTGACTCTTGCTGCCACCGCATTTCCGTTCTGAGGGACATGTGCTACCTCCTACTGATTGACTTGGGCGGTCAAGGTCTGAGCTAGAATTTGTATGGCCTCCCTGAACTTAGCGTGGGCAACTTGCTTAGGTACATGCTCCTTATGGGCTGGTGGGGCCTCTTGGTGCCCATATCCATTGCCATTCTCGTGGCCATTTCCATTTTTATTTCTTCTTCCGTTAACTCGGCCCCAATTCAGAAAGACTTGTCGAAAATCGCCAGTTGGGTTGGTCCGACCAAGAAAGGCATGGGACTTTTGGGCATTTCTTGGGTCGAGCTAGGCTACCTAGTGAGGAGGCATGATTCTGCAAACACCATGAAAGAAGGGAACATTTCCTAAACGTCTCATAGACGCTTCATCATAAGTGTGGCGCACTTCACACCTATGAAAAATACTCTACTTAACGCGGCTCTCAGACACCCTAGGACACTTCAAAACCTAATGCTCTGATACAAAGTTTATCATGACCCGAACGTAGACCCAGATCGAGACACAGGATAAAATACCCCGAGAGGCTCCAAGTCGACCCATGACATGAACATAACATCTATACTCAACATCATAAAGCGGAAGTTCAACATAATCAACATAGAAAAAGTCTGCATACATATATATCAAGATAAAACTGAATCAACAACAACAAGCTGATTTCTACGTAACGTCTGAAAAGCCTCTAACATAACTGATGAGCTGATGGGACAACACCCCCCACTAGCTTGATAAAGTCTGAAATTGAAATAACATAGCAAACTATAGATGTCTGAATGTCCTCGAAGTATGAGGACTCGACAACACTGGTTGGACAGGCTTGAAAGGGAAGAAGGGGCTAATGGTGCGACTGAGACTGATCCCTCAGACCTGTATAATGAAATGATACAACATAGAGTATGCGATCAGTACTTAGAATGTACTGAGTATGCAAGGTAAGTAAAAATGGACAGTTAAAATACATAAGAGTTCATAAGAATAGGACAATATGATCACAATATAAATATCATAATGTAAACATAAGAGCTCAAGGTTTTCAAATACATTCATAAATCAGTCGTAATCATAATCATAGGTGAAAGATTCATTTAGATATGACTTGAGCCAAAGTAACATAAACATAATCATGCATAAATCATGAGGAACAATGGGAGGACTCGTCATAACCGACATCATCATAATAGAGCTTACATGATGCCTCAACTATCTCGTTCAAGTGGCCAGAGCTGTCCCAGACTTGCCAGGCAAGGGACTTGCATTATGTGATATCATGAGGATCCAGTAACATTAACATTTGGATACATAAACCTACAGTGACACGTAGTTCTAAGATACTGGTATAGTCCTTTGAATGTCGGGCTACTCAGTGTTAGACACTGCTCCCAAAAACATGCACATGGCTCATATCATAATCATAAATCATTAATTAGGTACATGGACAATTACAACATAACATATTGGATCATAATTAAAAATACATGATTGGCCATGAATAAGGGCCCATAAATTGGCCAAGAGTCATAAATCCATAAATTATGAAATCCATGCATACTTGTAAAACATTGATATACTAGCCATTCATAAATTCATGGTGAGAATTTAAGAGAATCATATCATAAATCATAAATCATAATGGGCTAAAGAAAATCAAGATCATAATGAAATTATAACTTGACTTTTCAAGAAATATACATAATTTGGCATAATTAAATGGAAATTCAAATATATAACTTTATAGTTGAAATAGTTATAAATTCTGCCCACAAAATATAAAACATGATTTGATAAATGAAGAGAATCGACTCATAGATAGATCATAGAGAAATTCACAAGAATCGGGATACACCCCATAGATCATGAAATTTGAATTTAGAATTTAAATCCATAGAATTTGAGAAGAAAATAGAGCATGGGAATAAAACGAACTCTCATTCATAACCTCACATACCTGGGTAAATCGATTTCACACTTCCACTTGAAAGCTCATATGAAATTGAAGAGAATTTGATGAAATCTCTCAAACTTGATCTTCAAGGAAGGCTCTAGGTTGCATGCATGGAATGGAGATACTTAGAATGAACTTACCCCCCCTTAAAACACACTATTCAGAGCTTAAAATGATGTAGTTTAGGACTCTAGGGCTTAGGAATGATGAAAATACCCTTAATGAAAAATCTGAAAAATCTGCACTGCTAGTGACCACGACTGATCCAACAGATTGTTACAAGCTCCCACGAGTCGTCGTTCCTCTCGTTGTCTCATCCCTGATTTTAGTCTCAGGTATTCTACCATGATCGGACAGGACGAGTCGTTACAAGCTCCAATGACTCGTCGCTGCCAATCGTCGTCACCACTACCCCTATTTTGAGATTCCTCCCAATGGCCACTTATAACAACTTGTTGCTCCCAACAATGTGTCGTCCCATGACTCATGCCAGCCTTCATTTCCCAAGACCATCCTCCTAACGACTCCTCCCAACGATCCATTGCTTCAACCAACGGGTCGTCGTGAGACCTGTTACTTCCTAACCTACCTTGTAAATTCTCATCACGGGCAATTCAGGTCGTTAGTCCCACCAACGAATCGTACAATGAGTCGTTCTGAGTAACAATTTTAGATTCCCTGCTACTTTTCATTTCAGATCCAGAGTCTAGTCTTGGGCACTTCCGGGGTATTACAGGATCATTGCTTTCTTGCCTGCAAGATCTAATAGACAATTACGTGGACCTCTTTAATAGCGTAGTTGAGTCTTAGTGGATTGGCTAGATCCTTCCTTTTGGACTTGCCATACTTCAGAGGTTTGTTTGTCTTTTGTTTTACAGTTGATGGATAGGCCGGGGTCCTATCACATGTAGGATGAACGATCTTATATTCACATTTTATACTTTTCAGAATTTAGAAAACTTAGTCCCAACTTATTAGTTGGTATAATCAACTTATCCCGAGAATAAGTAACACAAAAGGATTTTTGAAGAATCTTCTAATTCTTTAATATATTCTTAATACTCAATTAGCACATCATATTAGAATGGCCAAAATGGTCATGTCAACTGATAAAATTATATGTTCTAGTAAACTTCAACTTTACTATGATATGTGTTATTTGCTCTAGTAAACCTCAGGTTTACTATGGCATGAGTTTCACATCAATAAACCTCTTATTTGTTGTGACATGTGATTTCATCATATGCCCGAATAGCTTTTCACATATGTATTTTTTACCCAGAGTAACTTGGAGATATTCACTTCTTCCAATCATTTGTAGACTCAATATGATAATCACTCCTATTGCTGGTAAACTTCAGGTTTACTACAGTTTGTATTTCAATCTTAACAACTTCGTATATTGCGACATAAGATTAAAAGGTTCTATCATATATACGCTCTTTGAGAGACTTCAATTAATTATCCATGATCAAATATTGTTGCATATTATTTATCTCATGATTCTTGTAGACAAATAATTAGCTCTTCTGGAGTCCTTAATCATTAATTCTTGCACTATCAAATATTACTCAGAATTGCGAGTGTAAAAAAATAAACATTAAGTGCTAAACTTCAAACATCTCTTTCGGAGAGATTCATCATTAACATCTGAATATTTTTATCACAACAACAACCACATAGTAATCATATCATTCAAGGAAAGATAAATTAATATTTCCTTCGAGGAAATAAATAACAACGAACCATAACGTATCAATGTGATTATAATAAAAAACATTCTACTCTGATTCTTTTTGTTTTTAAAAAAAGTTTATAAAATTTTTCGAATTATTTCTTGTTCAGGAGAAAATTTCAAAAATTTATTTTCAGGAATAAAGTCCAAAATTTTACTACTTTGAGAGTAAATTTTGAAATTCTACTACTTCGGAGTAAAGTTGAAGTTCTACTTATGGAGTAAAGTTCGAAGTTCTACTACTTCAAAAATAGAATTCTACTATTCTGGGAGGAAAGTTTGAAGTTCTACTACTTCGCGAATAGAATTCTAAATTTTATTACTTCAAGAGCAGAGTTCTACTACAAGTAGATGTTAGATTCTTACTATTTAGGGAGTAAATCCACGAGTCTTACTAATTCAGGAGTAAATTTTAAGATTTTACTACTTTAGTGGTAAATTTTAGGTTTACCGCTTCATGAGTAAATTTCAAATTTAGCACTTCAGGAATAAATTTTAAATTCTACTACTTCGGGAGTAAAATATAATATGTAAAATATCTATTCTCAATTATTATGCTTATTATGAAGGTGAGTTGTGATACTTTCACAATCAAGTGCACGTCGATATTTATAAATTTTACTAAATATTGTCACATTCACTTTTGCGATTGGATTTGTAGTTGTAATATTATTAGAAATTCTCATTCTTTAAGAATGAAAAATAATCATTTGAACATGTTTTGGAGCATATTAAATTGTGATAGATTATAATCTATTTTATGATATTGCTACTCTAGTAGCAAATCAAAACATACATGTGGTGCAGAATTATTTTTTTATATATCTTTTAGAGTATATTTGATTTCAAAACAATTATTACTTTAGAAACTAATATAAGCCGCCAAATTTAACCACTTTAAATAATCATAGACATAAATTAATAAATCTAGTCATAACTAGACTTATAAAATATTGCAAGGCCATATGCAAACTCAACTAGAGTTTTGAGTGTATCTTTTATGTAAAGTACACTTTATAATATACATATAATAAAATGATACACGTGTTGAGAAGTAAGTTAACACCTAGACGAATGTTTTTCACATAATAGAATCTATCAAAACTTAACCCTCATGAAGAAGTGTCAATATACTTTAGGGCAACAGAGGAATTTAACAATAATACTCTATATATCACCATAATCGAGAGTTCATAGTAGTTATTTGATCAAACTGTTTCTAATATAACAAAATTAAAATTCTAACAGATCTGATTCAATACTTACCTGGAGATTGTTTGAGAAGTATAATCTCACCTTGATTTCGGTAGATGTATTAAAGTTTCAAACTATTTTGTTTGATCTTTTTAAAAAATGTAGAAAATATGATAAAACCTCATGTTGATAACATATTATGAAATTGTCACGATCCAATGACCGTGATTGACACCCCTCACGGGCGAATCAGTATTTTCCAACTAAACTAGAATTCATACATTCATTCTAATTAAAATAGAATACTCATGAAATAAATAAAGGAAGTCTTCAAAAAAACAAGAATAAGAAATAGCAGTGAGACTTTCTATTACAACTCTGAAGATCCAAAAGTTATTGTACAAAGGACTCTAACTAATAATGTCTAAGAGTAGCAAAATAACAGAAAACGTAAATCAGTGTCTGGAATAAATAGACATCCACTAAAAGAGGATTTGAGAAATCCTGGATAGAAGTCAGCTCACCTCAGATCAAGTGCCAGACGACTCTAAAAGTGAGGTCTCAACAACTCCCTGGATCATAGTCTGCACTCAGAAAAGAAGTGCAAGAGCAGCATCAGTGCAAACATTATATATTGGTAGGTATCAAAGGATGACTTTGAATAATGACAAGTATTCAGTATAAATCAATAAACAAACAAGAGACACCAACTACCAGACACAAAGTTCACCTAGCTCATACATCTATATAGTCATTAATATTAGCAGTACTATTCATTCATCGGGCCAAACTTTACCAACAACAGAAAATATATAGTTCTCAAAATCGGACAACAAATCATCACACATTATAAAGAATACAGGTCAAAATAAATGCCATGGAATCATGTCCACAATAAACATACAGCTATATAACTCTATATCTTATCAGTTTCACTCTGTACTGAATCTGATCTCATGTTATTCGCTCATCAATCTCATATTTGTACACACATTCCAGAGGGTATTATGTTTTTCCTTCCGGTCATGACCTGTAGGGGACTCTAGAAATTCATGTACTATATCAGCATGGTACCCGCTCTCACTCATCTTCTCGTTCGGATACGATCCTGTCAAACATGAGTGATTCATAATGTAATTACTCGTCCAGATGCTTCTGTTGGACTCGAACCACTTATCTCAGAATCAAGGTATATTACCCAATCACACACAACCGCTCATCTGGATACTCCTCGGAGACACAAGCCTCTCATCTTAGGATAATGTTGTATTACCTAATATTCATCAACATATTTTAATATGCTCTTAAATCAGTCATCACACAAGACAAATTATATGTACATATTGATTATTAAAAGTGCACTTTAAAATCATGAGCAATATTCATAGCCTTAGACAAATTCAGAACTCATTCGGATAACATAGCTAAGTCACCATAGTCTCTATCACAATTAACGTCCGAAGACTAACCAAACATGCTCATCAAGTCATAATACAAAAAGGCATTAAACAAAGTCTAACTCCACATAAAACTGTAACCTACCTCAACTAGAGGACTCATATTTCAAGCTATTCTGCAGGAGCCTTGCCTTTCCTCAACGCTTTAGAATGTTCAAAGTCTACAACAAGAAAATAAGTAGCATTCAATCAAGCTTGGGAATTCAATACCCACCCTGTTCTACCCATTATCGAGGTTCAATTTATTACTCACGGGTTAATTCATCATAATCTAGCCCCAAAAGGATCATTCCAACCTAGTTTATAGATTTTCTACTCCTTTAAACCCCCTTTTAAAGCAGTTTTTATGCTAAAGGTCCAGAATTTATCGAATTCTAGGTCTAAATCTACCACATTGATGAACTAGTACATTCATTCACCCTAGGAAGTATTAATTACATACTTTTATGCCTAGAAATACATAAACATCAACACCCATCAACTTACCCTGACTTTCATGGTTCTACGATTTTTCAGCTTGAAATTCACCATTAAAGAGAACCATTGATTCTAGGGTGTTAGAGGATCAAAAGATGAAAAAATTAACAAGAAAATCTTACCTTAAATGAAGAAACCACTCTTTCCCTTGAAAAATCGCACATGATGTCATGACCCAATAGGCCGTGATTGGCACCCACACTATTTCCTCTGGTGGGCAAACCAAAGAATTCCAACTAGTTACCGAAAACCACCAACATATATAAGCAAATCACATTATAAAAATGGATAACAGAAGCATTACTTGAATGGAAAGAAAAATAACATCCAACTATTTGAAAACATCCCCTGAACCTGAAGGTTATTGTACATGAGGATATATACCTAACAATGTCTAAAAAGAGTAATTCAAGAAAATAAGAAAACCAATGTCTAGACAAAAGACATCTTCTGCGGAGGAGTCGAACAACACACCTTGAACCATCCACCTTCCTAAAAATCTATTGCTACTCTAGAGATGAGGTCGAGATGAGCTTCCGGGATCGAGGTCTGCACTAAGAAAAGAAATGTAGGGGTCTCATCAGTATAAAACACAATACCGGTAGGAATAATTGGATGATCTTAAATAATAATACATATACGCGAAATAACAATATGCAATCACCTCAGAACACAGTTTCAGTAATTCATAATCATTTAGGAGTTCAATCAATATAGGGTGTTAGCCGAATTGCTCACTGGATTGGGCCTCACTGCAGCAGTCACTTGATCACTGCCACGATCTCTCCGTGGTGGAATATGTCCTTCTACAACGGTACTTCCTTGGTAGTAGCTCGACTTAGTTGCAAAACTACAGTTCTCTTAACTCTTTTCACATTCTACTTATCATGACCATCCAAGCTACTCATAACCATCAATAAACGATCAACATATCATAACCACAGGGAGTATACAACTAACCACTCACGATATGTTTCACAACTCATCATAGGTTCCTATTTAACTTTAGATATACTGTCAAATCATCATAAACACATCAACAAATCGAATGCACAAAATGAATGGCCAAAAGTTTAGTTCATTCAAATTCTCACAGTCCTAGACTGATCTGATTTCTTTACACCCAGTCAATTAATGTAACGAATGGTGATATGCCAGGGATATGCCTCCATCACATCACCACAAACACTCCAACACTGAACATCGATGTACACACATGACATAGGATTTTATTTCTTCCGTTTCAGTCATGACCTATAGGGGACCCTAGAAATCTATGTACTGTACCAACGTGATACCTGCTCGCACTAATCTGCTCATCTGGATGGTCCCCTCGGACATGAGCCACTCAACAATCATTTCTCGTTCAGATGCTCCCCTCGAGCATGAGCCACTCATTTCAGGACAATTATATTATCCACTTTCATTCACATATTTCGGTGTTTTACCACTTAAGTCAGTTTATTTGAACCTTGGGAGGCCTCATATTGCTCCCTCAACTCTAGGGGTGGGCATAGTTTGGGCCAATCCAAAATTCAAACCGAAATCCGAATTTTTTGGATATTTGGGTTGAATTTTTGGATTATGGATTGGATTATGGATTTCATTTTTAAAATTTATGGATTTTGGATTGGATATCAAATTTAGTATTATGGATTTTTGGATATTCAACAATCCAAATTTTTTATACCTTATATATAACCCTACTCAATTACTCATATCATATGTGTCCAATACTAATAAGTTCATTTTTCAAGATACAATAATTTAATACCTATGACCCATCACAATATTAAATCAATATAAAATTTTCTATTATGATATTATTATATAAGTGAAAAGCCCTAAGTTGAAAGTTAGATTACTACCATTTACCCCTTCACTAAATTAAATTTGATTAATACATAAATAAATATTAATATTTTATTTATTTTGTATTTTAATTAAATTACATGTTTTTTTTGTTTTTTTAATTTTATATTTTTAAAACATTTTTAAAGTTTTGAAGTCTTAAATATTATAATGATAATAAATATAAATGTAAATAACAAATAACGAATAGATATAAATAACAATAATTATTAATTAATAAATAAATCCTTTAACAACAACAACAACACTAACAACAACAACAACAACAACAACAGCAACAACCTTTAATAGTTATATTATACTAAAAATGAAAAACCCTTATCTTAAAAAGTTGGATTATCTTTTTGTCCACTAACAATAAATTAAAATACAATAAAATATTTAATTAAATAGTAATGTTTTACCATTAAATATCTAATATATTTATTATATATATATATGTGTGTGTGTGTATGTGTGTTGATTAAAACAAAAATAAATGACCATAAAGTCATTCGTTGAACCGAGTAAATGAGGAGGATTGTTTCACCTCCTAGTAATTATTGTAGGTTACATTTTTAAAATTTTTTAATTATTATTTCATATGCTACCTTTTCACCTTTCAATTGTTTCATCTTCTAAGCTTCTACTAGTTACAATTATATTTATAAATCATCTAACGAATCACGTACCATTAAGCAAACTCAATTTGAAAAATATGTCTTTGTTTCATGATCATACTCTACACCTTTTAATAGGTAATATGAAGTTTTTGCATTTTTTCTTATTCTTTATGATAGTTTTAAAATATTTTACGATTTACCTTTACTTATTTTGTAATTATTGTGATTTACCTTTTTGAAATTTTTAATTATTATTTCATAGACTACATTTTCACCTTCCAATTGTTTCATCTTCTAAACTACTAGTTACGATATATTTATACACAATCCTCTAACGAAGATCTAACGAAGATCTGTACCATTAAGCAAACTCAATTTGAAAAATATGTCTTTGTTTCATGATCATACTCTACACCTTTTAATAGGTAATATGAAGTTTTTTCATTTTTTCTTATTCTTTATGATAGTTTTTAAAATATTTTACGATTTACCTTCTTATTTTGTTGTTGTTAGCATTTTGGGTTTGTGTGAGATTTCCATAAACTTGATAGAAGCAGCCACAAACCTACATATTAAATATACTCTTGACGCGTGGCTTATATTTATGTCCATCATGATAACTTGTATTTTATGTAATTCTTGCACTTTTCTGCATAAATATTAATTTTTTTGTTTTAAAGGGTGCGAAGGCCCTAACCATCCCTTACCGATGGGAGGGGTCATTACAGAAATAATAATAAAAATACAAGATAAAAAATATATATAAACAAAGAAATTAGGAGAGAGGGAGAGACATTTTTGTTTCTCTTCAAACTGTTATACAAATGAAGTAATTTAGCTTCCTATTTATAAAAGAAAAGAAGTTTCTCTTGGAATGATGTGGACATTGTTACGGGATGGTTAAGGGCCTAGAACACTGAAAACAGACTAGGGAAGGAACATAAGGTGTTGTGAAATTTTTTAAGTGTAAAACTGGTGGATTTTGAGTAGCTAGTAGTCCAGGGGACCACTGCAGCAGTGCATTTCCCGCTGTAGTGAGACCGTGTTATCGGTCGAAATCCCTCCATGGAGAACTATAGAGGAAACCGCTAGAGCCGCCGCAGCGAAAAGGCTATTGCTGCAGTGGACGACGAAAATCAGAAAGTGAGTTTTAAGTGGGAATCACAGAGTTTTACCATATTATTCTTAAAAATAAGATTAGAAGGTCTAGAGAATAAAAAAACTCTTCAAAGTTATGAACTCTCCTCCCAAGGTAATATTTTCGGTTCTCTATCCCTAAAATGAGTAATGTTGATCATAGATTCCTTGTAGACCTTTAATGGTGGGAGTTTTTGTAGAGAAAAACCATAGAATGTTGAACTAAGGATGGATCGTAGGGTGATTAGGGGGTGAGATGGGTTGATGTTTAAAAGTTTTGATCACTCACCTAAGATTGTTATTGAGAGCGAGGGTTGCGCGAGAATCGGGAACTAGAACTAGGAAAAATTGGGGTACACTTTCAAAAGTGCCATGACGGGGAGAGTTTGATCTTTTAAAACCCTTAATTTGAAGAATGAGTAATGAATTACTCTTTATTTTTCTGTGAGAAAGGGCAAGGCTCTGATGGAATAATTGACTCTTCGTGTCTGAAAATCGAGATAGATTATGGTTAGAGGGTTATACCCTTCATAATGGCTTGTATGCTTATTAATGATCGTATTTGATTTGGTCTTTGGACATTTGTTGATATGAGATGAATATAATTCATTGTTGAGATCATATGAAAGTGTGTAGTGAACTTTGTTTTATGAATTTATCATGTGAATTGAGTAATGAGTAATGTATTTGAGAAAGTGTGGGAGTGGAGAGTAGACTCTGATTATTTGATATGTATATATGTGTACATTTATGAAATGCACATTGTTGTTGTTACAAGGTGAAAATGGCTAAAGTGGTATTGTTTATGAAATAAGAGGCTCGAGCCCGAGGGGAGTATCCGGCAAGCGAATGTTATTATTGAGTGGCTCGTGTCTGAGGGGAGAACCTGACGAGTGTGTGAGTGGGAGCGGGTACAATGCTGGTACAGTACATAGATTTCTAGAGTCCCCCGAAGGTCATGACTGGGAGGGCAAAAATAAGACCCTCTGGCATGTGTGTACACTAATTTTGTGGTTGAGGGTTTATGGTGAGATATCAGAGGCGTATGCCCGTCATGTCACCTTTGGTTTTCAAGTTATATATGTTATGGTATGTGTGTTATCATTATATGCAAATGAAGTTGTATGAAAAATGTGCTAAGAGGTTGTGTCAATTACTGTTATTTTATGTAAAATTGATGATGAAGAACATGTCTCTAGTTCTAAAGTGTGAACTTTTCTAATGTCGAAACTTGATGAGTAGATTTTGCTGTGATTTCCTATTGAAATTGCAAGTGTTACGTGGTGGTTTTAATTGTTGTTCTTAAGTGTGCATTGTCTCATAGATATTTTTGGAATAAGTGAATGATGAAACTAATGAACTGAAGAATTGGGAAAGTGCAGCTAAGTCGAACTACTGTCTAAGGCGGTAGCACTGCAGCGGGACTTCTTTCGTTGTGATGAGGCCGCTATAGTGGTTGAATGACCGCTGCAGCTAACGACCCAATCCAGTGAGCAGACTGGCTGTTCCTTGAGTAGAGCTAGTGTGTTTGAAATGTTTTGTACGTTCGGTTTATGATGAAAACTAGTCTTGTATTATTATTATTGTGTATACTTGTTAGTCAGCTGATGATGCTTACCAGTATCATGTTTTGTACTGATCCTACACTTGCACTTCTTTTCTGAGTGTAATATTCGATCCAGGAAGCTCCTCTCGTCCCCACACCCACCTTTAGTTGCAAAAGTCTATCTGAGTGGTGAGCGGTGGAAGATGGGCTGATTTACTCTCTTTTAGAAGATGTTCTTCATTCAAACATTATGTCTTCTTCCTTTTCACTTTGTTGTTATTTTGGCTAAACAATTCTAGAACTATAGTTAGACGTTGAGGTGCAACGACAATTAGGTCTTGAGAGTATTGTTTGGTTCATTTTAAGAAGATTGTATTGGTTTGATGACTCATTGTTTCATTATAAGTTTTATTCTTTTACGAATATTCTATGTTGGGTTTAGAATCTGGGAATTCATTGGTTTGTCAATGGGGGGTTAGTGTGGGTGCCAATCATGATTATTTGGGTCCTGACAAAATTGGTATCAGATCTCTAGGATCATTAATCTCATTGCACTAAGATGGGTGTAGTAAAGTCTCGCGGATCGGTACGGAGATGTCCGTAACTTATCTTCGAGAGACTGAAGAACTTTAGGAAAATCCTTTCTTCTTTCCTCTCATTCGATTACTTGATTCTAATTGGTATCTGCTGATCCAAATTGGTATCTAATAACTTTTTCTTCTTTTTTCCTCAGATGGTGAGAACACGCGCCAATGGCAACAGAGACGCAACACCCGAGCCAGCAGTGGCTGTTGCTATTTGTGGTAGCTGAAGGGGTAGGGGTTGTGGATGAAGACCTTCTATTGTTAGAGGAGGGGCTCGTGCTCCTATTACAGTTTGAGAAAGGTTTGCATCTCCCGTGCCACTAACAGTACAGGAGCGGGTGGATGTTGAGGTTTGAGGTTCCGACGTAGGGAGAAGTTGTTGGCTCGCCAGCATCTTCTGAGGTTCTAGCTCAGGTTCTTAACCTCCTAAGTGGCCTTGTGGGTTCTAGGACAACGCTAGAAACTCCAGCAAGGCAGCAGTTGGAGATACATCATGCAATTGTTGTGGCTCTATGGATCGATGATATGTTTGAAGCTGTCATGTTCCCGAGGCCGGTAGTTGGGCCGATGATGATAGGGGAGGAGCATGACCTATTTTGGAGGTTCACCGAGATAAAGCCTCCCACTTTCTACTGCACAGAGGTAGAGGATGCCTACGAGTTCATTATCAACTGCCATGAGAGGCTCCATAAGATGGGTGCAGTAGAAAAGTACACAGAAGAGTTTGTGACCTTTCAGTTGATTGGGGATGCTAAGCTCTGGTGGAGAGCTTTTGTGGAGTGCAACCAGCGGGGTTGCCTTTGTTTACTTGGACCCAATTCTACTTCATGTTTTTGAAGAAATATGTTCCCTACACTCTGAAGGACAGGAGAGGGTATGAGTTCACCACCATTGAGTAGGGGAGCTCATCAGTGGCAGCATACGAGGCTCAATTTCACTCACTATCCAGGTATGCTCTACCTTTACTGCCCACAAAGGAGGAGAGGATCAGGCAGTTTGTTAAAGGCCTAAAAGTGGGTCTCCAGGTATCAACTCTTCAAATGGTCTCATCAGGTAAGACCTTTTAGGAGGTGGTAGAGTATGTGAAGTCAGTTGAAGGGGTGAGATAGGAGGGTTATACAAGGAATATCGAGAAGAAGGCTCGGAGAGTGGGTTCTTTCAGTGGTTATTATGTGAAGGTCCCGGCACCACAGGATTTCTCTAAGAGCCCTATTTAGTACGCCATGCAGGTGTCAGCCAAAGTCCACCAAGGACAGCTCCGCGACCATCAGGTGTAGTCGAGGGTAGCAAATGGTTCGTTCTGATTTTGTAGCTCATCCTATTTCTTCTGCTCTGGCTCAGAGACTTGTTATTTAGAATGTTTATTATGAGTGTGGTGAGTATGACCACATCCGCAGATGGTGCCCTAGTTTTGGACAGGGCGTGCAGATTGTCCCTCACCCAACTCCTCGAGCTCTGGCCCTTGCTGTGAGAGGAGGAAGTGCATTCAGTCTGAATCATCCACAGTTGGGACGAGGTGGTCAGCTAGCCGTTAGGGGTGGTGTTCAGCAAGGTAGAGGACGTGCTCAAGTGGGTAGATATGGCCCCCAAGCAGGTAGAGGGGTGGCACAACCCAATTGGGCGATTCTCAGGCGGGTAATCAAGCCCATTTTTATTCTTTTCCTGGTAGACTAGAGGCAGAGGCTTCAGATGTTGTCATTACAGGTACTATCCTTGTCTGTGACCGAGTGGCTATATCATTGTTTGATTTGGGTTTTCCCTTTTTTTTATGTGTGCACTTACTTTACTTTGGGACTAAAACTTGTTTGTGATATGCTTGTTGTCCCTATTCATGTGTCTACTCCTGTTAGGGACTCTGTTGTGGTTGATAGAGTCCGTTAGGTGTATTCTGTGGATTTCATAGGTTGTGACACTCAGGCTGATTTAGTGATCTTAGACATGGTTGATTTTGATGTGATTTTGGAAATAAGCTGGTTGTCCCCTTACCATGCCATTCTAGATTGCTATGCTAAGACTGTCACTATATTAGGTCCAGAGTCATCTAGGTTAGAGTTGAAAGGGAATTATACCCCTTCTCCTAAGAAACTTATTTCTTATGTTTGTGCAGTAAGTTGATAAAGCGGGGTTATTCATCTTATCTAACGCATATTCGGGACACTAGTTTAGAGGGTTCTTCCATAGAGTCAGTCCTAGTTGTTTGTGAGTTCTTAGATGTGTTCCCTGCAGATTTGCCCAGCATGCTGTCGGACCGTGACATAGATTTCTGTGTAGACGTGGAACCAGGTACCCAACCTATTTTTATTCTTCCACACCGAATGACACTTGATAAGTTGAGAGAACTCAAGGAGTAGTCTCAAGAGTTGCTTAGTAAAGGATTCATCATATCGAGTGTGTCACCGTGGGGTGCCCCAATTTCTTTTGTAAAGAAGAGGATGGTAGTATGCGGATGTGCATCGATTACCGCCAGTTGAACAAGGTAACTATTCGAAAAAGGTACCCTCTTCCTCGAATAAATGATCTGTTTGATTAGTTATAGGGGGTAGCTATGTTTTCGAAGATTGACTTGAGGTCCGGTTACCACCAACTGAAAATTCGAGCTGTGGATATTTCCAAAACAACCTTTCGGACCAGGTATGGGCATTAAGAGTTTCTAGTCATGTTTTTCGGACTCACTAATGCCCTAGCTACGTTCATGAGCTTGATGAATGGTATTTTCAAAACCTACCTAGATTCCTTTGTTATTGTATTTATTGACAATATCTTGGTGTATTCTATGATAAAAAAGGAGCATGAAAATCATCTAAGGATTGTGCTGGGATTACCGAAGGAGAAGCAGTTGTACGCTAAGTTCACCAAGTATGAGTTTTGGTTGGAATCAGTGTCCTTTTTGGGGCATGTGGTTTCTAAGGGGAGAATCCGAGTTGATCCACAAAAGGTGGAGGCGTTCAAAACCTGGGTGAGGCCAACTAGTGTGAAGGAGATTCAGAGTTTTTTAGGGCTATCCAGTTACTACCATCGGTTCATGAAGGGTTTCGCCTCCATTACTTCAGCATTGACCAAGTTGACACAAAAGGATGTACCTTTCCAGTGGTCAGAGGAATGCGAAGCAAGTTTCCAGAAACTCAAGACTCTGCTAACCACATCACCTATTCTAGTGTTACCCATCGAAGGTAAAGACTTTGTCGTTTATTGTGATGCCTCATGGTCTGGGTTGGATGTTGTGTTAATGCAGGACGGACATGTTATTGTGTATGCCTCGATATAGTTGAAGGTGCATGAAAAGAATTACCCCACGCATGACCTGGAGTAAGCAGCAGTGGTGTTTGCCCTAACAATTTGGAGGCACTATTTGTATGGAGCTCAATGTGAGGTGTTCACGGATCATCGAAGCTTTTAGTATGTATTCTCCCAGGAAGATCTCAATTTTAGGCAAAGGAGATGGATGGAACTGCTTAAGGATTATGATATAACTATCCTGTACCATCTAGGGAAGGCCAATGTTGTGGCAGATGCATTGAGCCGGAAGACGGTGAGCATCTACCAAAAGACTAAGTGTTTCTTCCTTTTTCATACATTTTTGAGTGAATTTTATAAAGTCTCAATGATACCTAAAGTGAAGCACCTAGTATTCGTAAGGTCCAAGTTTTTATTCTTCCTAATGACTAATTTACCCTTAAGATGGTCGTCATACATCCATCATCGGGAAAAGTCATGAATCAATGACTAAAAAATAAAAAAATATGTAGTCTCTCTAATCGGTTCTAAGGGACTATCCACCGGAAAAGTACCGAAAATAAAAACCAGAGGAACCCAAAATAAAATAAAATTGAAAAAATACTAAAAACCGACAAGCATGCATGGCAAATCATAAATCCCAAAAACTAGGCCTACCATGTGCAAATTTAGCAATTAAGGTATGCAGGGTAATATGAAGTTCACATCTCTCACCCCACACTTAATTTGTTACACTATCACTAGTGCTAAAACAAATAAGCATAAAGTAATAGAGTGCAAGAAGAACTCCCTGGGCCTCTACTCCTTGTATTCAATATTTAAGCTCAATCTTTATTGAAAATTATGACCTATCACCTGCACACTTGAACAAACACATAGAAACGAACAAAAAATTTATCTTGGATTGCCTCCCAAGTAGCGCCTGATTTAATGTCGCGACACGACACAAGTATCTTGATTACTCAGACTTCATCAAGATACCTGTTGAGACCGTGGTCACATATTGGCCTCTTGTTTCACCACGCTTCCTTGTGACACGTCAGAAAATAAAAGAAAAACAAACAAACAAAAAAAGAAAATAAAGACTAAAAGTTTAACACAAGCAATTAATCTAATCCTAAATCGTATTCCCCAGCAATGGCGCCACTTTTTGATAACGCTCAAACTCACACTTCTTAAGAAAGTATGAAGTGGACGTTGTGAATAAAGAATCCAACAAAGGTTGGGGTCGATTCCACAGAGAATACGGAAGGATGTAGAAGAACGCCAGTGCTTACGCTTTTAGTTAATTATTTCCTAAGAGAGAAAAATTTGTAAAAGTAATAAATAACAATGTTGAAAAATTATTTTTTGTTTCCAAATTAATGCAACTAACTAGGGTAAGTGTTCCCCATGACTTCATAACCACAAGGCATTTTTATACTAGTAATCTATTCTGGTGCTTAGCATGCAATATCGGTAAGTTAATTTCACCTAAATGGTTGGTCCCCTATTTAGATGATTATCACCACGCAACTTGATCCATATACGGGTGTACTTTAGTTGACCCTTACCCTTAATATTGGATTAGCTATCACCGGACAATTTCAAGCTATTAGATAGGGTTGATAGCCTCAAATCTCCGTTGTTAATCCCTTTTCCCATTCTTTACCTCCTTGGTCTGGTAAGTAAGAATAAGGCAAGTTCTAATGTTTGCAATCGTTAAAAATCAATTAAAATGAAGAAAGAAACAATACATGCATAAACTTCATTCAAGAATCACTATGTATTTTACCTATGTGTGTTAATTTGTCATGGTTCCCACAACCCTAGTTGTAGTGGTTTTAGCCTATCATGTTTATAAGTAAATTAATAAAATTCATAAATAAAAGCAAAAATTAATACTCACAAAAATGATTGGAAGAACCTTCACTTGATTAATGCAAAATTCGGAAGAACAATTTTACAATTGTCTCAAAATATGTCTTCTCGAATTTATTGTAAACTAAGAACTCCAAGACTAAAAAAAACCTTCTCTAAAAACCTCCTACTTGAAGACTTGGCTACTTGAAGACATTTGAACTTGAAAGTTGATCTAAAGCTTCATAGCTATTACATGAAAATAAAAGAGTATTTATAGTAGTAGATTTATGTTTTCCTTATTCCTTGATGAATTTGACTTGGGATTTAAATTTTTCCTTTTCCTAGTTGAAGTAGGAAAGCCAATTTTTTCCGTTTTTGGGAGCCTTGCGCGTCGCCCCAACCATTATCGCATTGCCAGTTGTGGCAACGGGTCACCTAATGACTCGTTGTGCATGGGCAGGAGTCGTTAGGCCCCTCGTGGTCTAACTCCTTCAAATTTTCAGTGCACCTTACGACTGGTTCCAATGATCTGCCAACGAGTCATTTAGTCAACTAACAACTCTTCAAGTATTTCTTCATCTTCACTGGTTACTTTGGCCATAATTTCTCTTCCAGACTTCTCGATTGACTTCACGACTCGTTATCAGATGTAACGATTTGTTCCCTCAACCCGTCAGGTACACCGTTTCTGCATCTTCCAAACTCAACCTTTGCCCACGACTTCAGCTTCTTTTCATCTTCATTCCATTAGCCTCAAATACATTCAAATCCACCCTTTTTAGCCCTAAAAACATCTACTTACACGCGTTAGCTAATTTTCACAAATATATAACATAAACACATGCAAACACACATAATTTGTTCTCAAAATATAGTAAAGTACGAGCAAAATATGTCTATGAAGTGCGTGAGTATGCCCTTCATCAACACCCCACACTTAAACTATTGTTTATCCTCGAACAATCTACTACTTTTTTCTAGTAATTAAGCACAAAATTTGTTCTACTAATAGGTCTACTTACACTTAAGATCATGAGACAAGTCAATGAAGCTCAAATAACTCACTCGCATGCATATAGGTTCAACATTAAGATGTCAAAGTTTGAAATCACTTAACTTTTAAAAACTAACTCATCAAGACATATTTTGGGACAACATGAATTATATGTAATTTAGCAATCAAAATTAAATCAAAGTCTTACCATTGTGTCTCTCACAATTTGAAGAGATGCCTGTTTTCACACAAGATAAAGAATAAGATTAACTGGGCATAAATAAAATAATTTCCTCTCACTCTCACAAAAGAACTCAACATACATGCAAAAGACAACCCATAGGCTTGCTCTTAGTGTAATACTCCACTAATATAGAATTATGAATCAAGGATCAATTAGGACTTTAATTTGGTTGTAATGTAGGCTAAGGGACGGGTAGGAACTATTTG
>JACEIK010003365.1:60242-72414 GCA_018107945.1 Datura stramonium | reverse complement strand
CACTTACTCAGTACATTTAAAGTACTGCCACATACTTTTATGCTGTATCATTTCATGATACAACTGTAGGATCTCAGATGTAGCTCAGATAATCACAGCAGTTTCAGAGCCTCTACCTCAGCAGCCGAAGTGTGAGTCCTCATCATTCGAGGGCCTGATTTATTTTCTTCAATTGAGTTATGATTTTCTATAGACTTAGAGTTAGCTGGGGGCTTATCCCAGCAACTCCTTAGTAGATGGCTTTCAAACCAGACTTGTTTTCAGAGATGTATTTCAGAAAATCTCACTTTCTTCATTACTTTTAGTTTTTTTCATTTTCTTAAACTAGTTAATGCTGTTAATTAAAAGTTCCACTGTGCATGTTTACTTAGAATGCTAGTGTATGATAGACCTGGGGTTGTCTTGAGGTCACTTGTGGCTTCAAGTACCGTGTTGCATCCAGGGTGTAGGCCTAGGGCATGAAAAACTTGGTATCAGAGCACTAGGTTTAGAATATCCTCGGAAAGTCTGAAAGCCGCATCAAGTAGAGTCCTTTTCATGGGTGTGAAGCGCGCCAGACTTATGACGAGGAGGCTACAAGATGCTATTAGGAAAATTCCCTTTTTGTTTATGCTCTTTATCGTGCGTTAAATTACAATTCCAAAGGCGTCTTTCTAAATCATGTCCTATTTCCTTTTCAGTGAGAAATGCCTCCTCAAAGTGGAAATGGACGAAGGGCTGAAAACGCCAACAGACTTGCCCCACTAGCTCCAGCATCTCCTCCGGATGATTCCGTATCAACTGCCGAATTCAGGGCGGCCATTCAATTGCTTGCCCAAACTGTCACCAACCAAGTGAACTAGCAGTTGGTTCAAGTATCCACAAATGGGTCTACAACTGCTGCCTTGGTGCGGGATTTCACCCGGATGAACCCTACAAACTTTCATGGAACAAAGGTGGGAGAGGACCCACAAGGCTTTGTAGACGAGATTAGAAAGATCACCCAGATCATGGGCGTCAGTCCTCCGAGAGTGCGGACCTGACTTCCTACCAGCTAAAAGGGGTAGCCCAGGTTTGGTACGAATAGTGGAAGGAGGGGCGGTCAGCAGAAGAAGGACTGGTTGATTGGGAGGAGTTTCATACAACTTTTCTGGATAAGTTCTTTCCCCGGGAGCTGAGAGAGGCTAAGATGGCAGAGTTTATGAACCTACGACAGGGCAACCGGACAGTGGAGGAGTATGCTTTGGAGTTCACCAGATTATCAAAGTATGCTCCAGAGATGGTGGCTGAGCCAAGGGGTCGCATGCTAAAGTTCATCAACGGAGTATTTAATCTGGTCCTCAAGAAGTGCAGGACTGCGATGCTAATCAAAGACATGGATTTGTCCAGCCTAATTGTTTACGCTTAATAGATTGAGGCCGAGAAGCTAAAAGATATGGAGAGAAAGAACAAGCGAGAAAGAACAGGCCATTCAGATTTTGTCAACCAGAGATTTGGCGGTAGTAGCCGCCTATGGCAGCAGCAGCAGCAACACAGGGCCCCAACACCTAGCTCAGCCAGCGCCCCAACCTTTCGATCCTGCCAGGATCGGATGGGTGGGTCATCAGGCACTCAGTCTCAGGCCCACAGTTCAGGAATAGGTATCCAGTGTGCCCCAAGTGCGGCAAAAATCATCTTGGAGAGTGTCTATAGGGTAGGGAAGGCTGTTTCGGTTGTGGACAGCTCAGGCATCGAATCAAAGAATGTCCGTCAGCACGGCGAGGAAGATCACAATCCACTATCTTAGCAGCTCTAGTAGGCCGACCAGCTCAGCAGGCCAACCCATCAGGTATGGATGGCGGTCAACACTAGAATCATTTTTATGCTCTCTCTTCTCGTCAGGATAAGGAAAGCTCACCTGACGTAGTTACTGGTATGCTACGTCTCTTCCACCTAGACGTATATGCCCTTATAGATCCAGGAGCTACCCTTTTGTTTGTAACTCCATATGTAGCAGTTCAGTTCAGCATCAGGCCAGAGGTCCTATCAGAACCCTTCTTAGTCTCCACCCCAGTACGCGAGTTAGTTAGAGCCAGCCGGGTGTATAGAAACTTCCCAATCTCAATCTTGAGTAAAGTCATACAAGCTGATCTTGTAGAGCTAGACATGGTCGACTTCGACCTTATTCTCGACATGGATTGGTTACACTCTTGCTATGCCACAGTCGGTTGCAGAACTAGAGTTGTCAAATATCAGTTTCCTAATGAGCCAGTTTTAGAATGTTCGGGTAGCAGTTCAGCTCCTAAGGGTAGGTTTATTTCCTACCTCAAGGCCCAGAAACTCATTTTCAAAGGATGTATATATCATCTAGTTCAGGTCAAGGATTCCAACTCCGAGACCCCAACCATTCATTTAGTTCCAGTTGTCAGCGAGTTCTCAGATGTATTTCCTGAGGATCTTCTCGGAGTTCCCCCTGAACGGGAAATAGACTTCGAAATAGATCTCCTCCCAGATACTCAGCCCATCTCCATCCTTCCTTACAAAATGCCTCTAGCTGAACTTAAGGAGTTGAAGAGAAGCTAAAAGATCTTCTTGACAAGGGTTTTATCAGACCCAATATCTCTCCCTGGGGTGCTCCAGTGCTATTCATGCCCAAGAAAGACGGTATCCTTAGAATGTGCATAGATTCGTCAACTGAACAAGGTCACAGTTAAGAACAGGTACCCTTTGCCCATGATTGATGATCTATTTGACCAACTTCAGGGAGTCAGTTGCTTTTCCAAGCTCGACCTTAGGTCGGGGTACCATCAATTAACGTTAGAGAGAGTGACATACCGAAAATAACATTCAGAACCCGGTATGGTTACTATGAGTTTGTGGTGATTCCTTTGGGTTAACAAACGCCCCAGCAGCCTTCATGGATCTAATGATAAGGGTTTTCAAGCCGTACCTGGATATGTTCGTCATCGTATTTATTGGCGACATTCTAGTGTACTCCAGAAATGAGGAAGAGCATGCCAATCACCTAAGATTAGCATTATAGACCCTCAGAGATCGCTAGCTATTCGCTAAATTCAGCAAGTGTGAATTTTGGTTAAATTCTGTGTCATTCTTGGGTCATGTGGTATCAGGTGAGGGGATATAAGTAGATCCTCACAAAATTTCAGCAGTAAAGGATTGGCCCAGACCCACCTCTCTGACCGAGATCAGGAGTTTCTTGGGCTTAGAAGGCTATTACCGACGGTTTGTTGAAGGTTTCTCCTCCATAGCATCCTCTCTGACGAAATTAACCCAGAAGAAGGTGAAATTTCAATGGTCAGATGAGTGTGAGAAGAGTCTTCAGGAGTTGAAGACTCGACTCACTACCGCTCCAGTTTTGACCCTTCCATAAGGAACATACAAGTTTGTTGTATATTGTGATGCCTCCAGAGTTGGACTTGGCTGTGTTCTAATGCAGCGTGGCAAGGTGATAGCCTATGCCCCCAGGAAACTCAAAGTTCATGAGAAGAATTATCCAACTCATTACTTGGAGTTGACAGCAGTGGTATTCACGTTAAAAATATGGAGACATTACTTGTATAGGGCTCAGGTGGATGTGTTCATAGATCACAAGAGCCTTCAGTATGTGTTCATCCAAAAGGACCTAAACCTGTACCAGAGACGGTGGTTGGAACTGTTAAAATAATATAACATGAGTGTGTTGTATTGTCACGCCCCAAAACTTGGGTAGGGCGCAACTGGAACTCGATTCATGATTGATCGAGAAGTCGGCTATATGACATCTGTAACTATAATAGTTAGGCCATCCAGGCCACCTGTCACAATCAACTGAAGTATAAACTAGACCCATAAGATCTCAACAATACGGGGTAAACAATTGAAATTCAACCAAGGCAATTAGTGTGCTAAACCAAGCAACAATGAGCCGACGAGGCCACAAACTGAATAGCACTGTACACACTAAGTCCACAAAGCTCTAAAGAGTAAACTGACTGATAGTCAGAACAGGGCTCCGACCTACCCATAACTGCATCTCAAAACTCAAGCTGAAATAACTAAGCCCTAGCTCCAGGAACAAAGGAGCATACCAATACATCGGTTGATCTCAGGAACCGCTACTCAACAAGAAATCCTAACCTCTACCTGCACCCGCGACACGAACGCAGGTCCCCAAGCAAAGGGACATTAGTACCAACGAAATGTACTGGTATGTAAGGCTTAAACTGTAAACATGAGATAACAATCTTGTAATAACTGACTCAACACTTAAACATATAAAGGATAGTTATAACCTGGAAATCTACAACCTATAATTGATAACAAATTAGTATAACATAAGTGAACTCAAGATAACTGAACCAGGGATAAGGAATAGGAACAACCTAGAATCCTTAACCTAATAATAACTCTATAATGAGATGAAAACAATTAAGAAATGCACAAGAAAGAAACTATAATTGTAATGCCATCAACTAGCCAACCATAAATCCATATATAAAATTCGTCCAACTGGTGTACCATATCAGGGAAAAATAAAAATATCTCCAACTGATGTACCACATCGAGGTAGAATAAAAATATCTCCATCCGATGTACAACACCGGGGTAAAATAAAATATCTCTAGCTGATGTACCACACCGGGGTAAAATAAAAGTATCTACAGCCGATGTACCACACCGAGGTAGAATAAGAATATCTCCAGCTGATGTACCACATCGGGGTAAAGTAAAAATATCTCCAGTCGATGTACCACACAGGGGTAAACTAAAAATTATCTCCAACCGATGTACCACATCTGGGTAAAATAAAAATATCTCCAGCTGATGTACCACACCGGGGTAAAGTAAAAATATCTCCAGCCGGTATGCCATATCGGGGTAGAATAAAAATATCTTCAGCCGGTGTGTCACATCAGGGTAAATAAAAAAATAATTCTCAATCATAATCATAAATGGAGCCGATATGGCTTATATTGAGTCAATTTAACACGTAATAACGTATAAATGACAAATGTTAAATCTATGACCGAAATAGGCCTCTTTCATAACACATAAATTCAAGTGAGCAAACATATCATGTAAAACTAAAAAATATGCATATATATCACGTAAATCTATCAAATTATATATATACACATGTCGACTCAATTACTCGATGGACCTTCAAGAGGTTTAGACAATATAATAACTTTTATAGGCTTATAAACAATGTCCTACAAATAATCCTACCAATTTAACATATTGCTTGGATATAAACACATAGATCTCATTTCTATACAATTCTTTAACATCTGAGAACTGCAAATACATATTGTCCACTAGGTGGTTCTTTTACCTATATCGACAACTATACATTGGAATTTTATTGCCAAACTTATCACGTAGATGAGCACATATACTTCTTAATTCATTTGATTTATTTGCAGGGAAACATGGAAATTATAACTAGGAACTTGGAGTTATTTGTCATAACGCTTAACATATACATAGAGCTGAGAGTTGAACTACAGACATACAACATATAAGACTTCTATATAATGTATAACTCATATTTAGTTAATTGGGTGACCTCTAGGAGACTTCCTGGTATTCAAAGTTTTGAGCTTAGCTGATCATTATCATAGCTTGCGCTTATACTTACTTAGACATTAGGAACATTGGTACCTGGGAGAATCTTTCGTCTGAATTTAGGAAAATTCAAATGATAACTCTAACAAGAGTTAAACATATAGATGCATGACTTTAATATAACTGAAAGAATTAAACTATATGTTATAACATGAAAATCATATATATTAAGACTCCTTATATTAGCTAGCACATTTCAACATAAATTAGGGACCTGAAGACATAACTTAAGGATCTAAGACTTGGAGCTCTGTAACTTAGGAACTCGTGAGTAACTCTCTAAGTGATTCCTTATAGGCAAATAAAGATATATACCCGTAATTTGGGTGATGCTAGATTGACTTACATAACTTTTGCAATTATCTGAGGAGCTTAAGAAAGTTTACATCATTATAAGCGACTTAGAATATCTTAGGATTACCCTTTTCAAACATGGTATATAATTTCAA
This sequence comes from Datura stramonium, assembly GCA_018107945.1. Taxonomy (NCBI): domain Eukaryota; kingdom Viridiplantae; phylum Streptophyta; class Magnoliopsida; order Solanales; family Solanaceae; genus Datura; species Datura stramonium. Next base: position 66,379 of record JACEIK010003365.1, on the reverse strand, counting down.
CACTTAGAATAGATAACTTAACATAATCGTTTAGGGGTATAGCAGAGAGCTTCTCAACTTAAGTTACTATTTTACAGACATTCAACTCTAATTAATTCATAGAAGGTTAACACTTTACTGGCTATTCATCAACGTAACACATACTAAACATAAATAACTTAATTTATAACTCTTTTACTAAACGTCTTTAGAATAGGGTTAATCTTCCTAGCTGTTTGCCTAACTCGTTCACAATCGTAACCCATATCGTCTAATTTAACAACATTTAGCTCTACTTTCCTTATTCATCTTAACTTATTTGCCAAACATTATTCACTCTACGCTCAAGTCTTTACCCTCGTTTTCATTATTCCATCAATTCCTATACGCACTTACCTCTTTACCTAATTGACAACTTTATCTATTAAACCTCGTCTTTCTTATATTTTAACGTCGTTCAACGGTTCTAGAAAGAAATTACGAGAATAGTGCATATTTCTCACATATTACCTTAAAAGGGCTAACATTTACTCTTATCTTCCCTTTATATAACGTCACAAAAAGATTAACAACTTAGCCACGCTTTTCCCGTTAACATCTATCGACTTAGCTTATTCTCTATGTGCCGCTTGTTAGCTTTAAAGAGGAAAAATATAAAATCTACTTCTTACCTTAAGCACTTTAAAACATAAACATATATGAGGGATTAACAATATTATTAAAACTTCATTTCAATAAGCTCGTTTACCCTCAATCGGCTTAGCGTTATCTTCTTAGCTTAAGTTCAATTACATGTCATCGTCTTAGCATTTCCTACCAATTTCACTAAGTGACCAGATCTTAACATATATGCAACATCACATATACAATATACTACAAAGGACCAGCTTACGGTGTCCACGTTAAGGGGACTTCAGACTTGATTTACAAGTACAACAACAATCATATAAAAATTACGCCTTTCACTTCACATTTGTTCGCTTCAACCATTCTTAACGATTCAAGATTTATGCCAAGTATTTCCAACCTTTTGGACAGGATCATACATGCCTCAATATGATTTTAAAAACATAGGAATATTGATCCTTTTAATGACTTAGTTTCGTTCTTGAAAAACAAGGAAAGATGTGCCTTTACACACCTTGGCACATCGACTCTAATTTTGCCGAAAATCGTCCTTTCAAGCTTACTCCTTAAGGCTCCTTCCAAGTACAATTTACAAACAAAACAAGCAGAAACGTCACTTCACCAAAGTTCTGGAAAAATTGGGCACCAACATTCCACAAGAACACACAAAGAAACAACAACACAATACTTCAACATTCTCCAATTTATAACCTGATAAACTCAAAGAAGTCAAAAAGGGAATTACTTACCCTTTCTTGGAGATGTTATTATCTAAAGTAGGAGTAAATTCCTACTCTTTCCTCTTCCTAGAATCATCTAAAAATGCAGCGACACCACAATCAACCACAAGACAACAACAAGCCATGACTTTCTTCCAAGGTTCTCTTTTCAAAGCCAAAAGAGACAACAGTGAGGTTTCTTACCTAGGATATCTTTTCACCATGTGATAGGGCTTTGAATTCTTTGAATTATGAAAAAAATCAACTAAAATGGAGTATAAATGAGCTTTCTAGCTCAATTTGACTTCATATAGGTGGGCTGGCCAAGGTCTGGGTGGTGCCAGCGTGCGGCACCCATGCGACATGCCCTCGCGCGCTTCGCACGCTTGCTGCCTGCCTGTCTCGACGCCCGCGTGCCTGGGTGCTTTTCCAACCTATAGTGCTATCTATAAACGAGCATAACTTCTTACTCTAAACTCCTATTGATGATTGGTATTTTTCATTGTAAACTAGACTCAAGTACCTTTCATTTGATAGGTTATGGGACTTCTAAATCATTATATGTTTGGAGATATGTCCATTTAAAGTTAACCCTTATTTACAAACTTCACATACTCTTTGCTTTTCTCTTTGCACATGTTTCCTTCCTCACCTACAGACAACATACAACCCATAATTCCCTTAATATGACATATAACCATCAAATAATTATTAAATTTTTTTAGGGTGTAACATGTATCACCCGAGCAAAGCCAACATAGTGTTTGATGCTCTAATAAGAGTGTCTATGGGTAGTGTGGCTCATGTGGAAGAAGGTACAAAGGAATTAGCAAAGGAGGTTCACAGACTAGCCCGGTTAGGGGTGCACCTGGTAGACTCAGCCGAAGATGGGGTAGTAGTATAAAGAGGGTCAGATTCATCCTTGGTAGTTGAGGTTAAGTCCAGACAAGATGAAGATCCAGTTTCACTTAAACTCAAGGAAGTAGTTCTTAGAAAGGAGGTTGAGGCTTTCTCCCAAGGGAGAGATGGAGTGCTCCGGTACCAGGGAAGATTGTGTGTGCCAGATGTTGGCAAATTGAGACAGTAGATTTTGGTTGAAGCACACAGCTTGAGGTACTCCATTCATCCTGGTGCTACCAAAATGTACCTCGATTTGAGGGATATTTACTAGTGGAACGGTATGAAAAGAGATATTGCCGAATTTGTAGCTAAGTGCCTGAACTGCCAGCAAGTCAAAGTGGAGCATCAAAGGCCGGGGGCATGACTCAAGATATCAGTATACCCATATGGTAGTGGGAAGAGGTAAATATAGACTTTATTACAGGTCTACCTCGAACTCGCTAGCAGCATGACTCAATCTGGGTAGTAGTAGATGGTTGACCAAGTCAGCTCATTTCCTCCCAGTCAAAACCACAGACTCAGCGGAGGACTATGCCAAACTTTATATCTGAGAGTTAGTCAGACTTCATGGGGTACCCTTGTCCATCATTTCAGAAAGGGGAGCTCAGTTCACCTCACACTTCTGGAAGTCCTTTCAAAAGGGATTAGGCACCCAGGTTAAAGTCAGTATTGCTTTTCATCCGCAGATTGATGGGCAAGATGAGCGGACCATACAAACCTTGGAAGATATGCTAAGAACATGCGTGATTGATTTTAAGGGTAATTGGGATGGCCATTTGCCTCTTATCAAGTTTGTGTACAACAACAACTACCATTCCAGCATTCAGATGGCCCTATTCGAAGCATTGTATGGTAGGAGGTGTAGATCTCCTATAGGGTGGTTTGAAGTTGGTGAAGCTACCTTGATAGGGCCAGACTCAGTGCATGAGGCAGTCCAAAAAGTTTAGCTCATCTGAGAAAGGCTGAAAACAACTCAGAGCCATCAAAAATCCTATGCCGATGTGCGGAGAAGAGAAATGGAGTTTGCAGTTGGTGACTGGGTATACCTGAAAATCTAGCCCATGAAAGGGGTGATGAGATTTGGGAAAAAGGGAAAGCTCAGTCCATGATATGCAGGACCCTATAAGATACTGAGATGTATTGGTAAGGTGGCCTATGGGCTAGAGTTACCTTCAGAACTAGTAGCATTACACCCAGTTTTCCATGTGTCACTTCTGAAGAAGTGCATCGGTGATCCAACTTCAGTAGTGCCATTGGACAGTGTGGAGATAAAGGATAATCTCAATATGAGGAGGTACCAATCCAGATCCTTGAACGTCAGGTTTGTAAGCTGAGGAATAAGGAGATAGCTTTAGTCAAGGTGTTGTGGAGAAATCAGCAAGTTGAGGGAGCCACATGGGAAGCGAAAGCAGACATGATGGACATATATCCTCACTTGTTCCCTTCTAGTTCAGACCCAAAATCAGGTACTAAATTCCTTCTCAGTACTCTACTCAATTCCGTACTCATCAGACTTGTTTAGATTTTTTGCGTGCATTCTAGTTGCATCAGCTTAGGTAGTATAGTTAAGTCAATTCGGAGTTAGTTACTCCTTCAGAAATTAGTCATAGCCTAGATTTTAGAAATCTCAACTCTTTTCTTAGTTTTGGCCTTCATTTGAGGACGAATAATCCCAAGAGGGAGATATTATAACACCCCAAAACTTTTCTAGACCAAATTCAAACGTTGCATGAAAAACCATTGGAAAACCAGAAATTTTTTCTATCTCAGATGACCCCCACAACGGACTGTTGGTGGAACCAACGGATGGTTGTAAGTGGTCGTGGTTAGTAGAGCCTTCCTTCGAGGGGAAACAATGAGACATAGGATGACTCATTGTTCCTAACAACGATCCGTCCTATCTTCCATTGAATCCCAAGTTCAGAGGATTACCGGAGCTTTCCTTGAGGCAACAAGAGGGAACAACGGCCCGTTGGTCCTACCAATGAGCCGTTTTTACCAACCATCGTCCCCGTGCCAGTTTTCTTACCAGTTCCTACGGGGGGTATCAATGACCCGTTGTTTCTTCCAATTGACATTGTACCTAACTGTGGGACACCTCCATTAAACCTTGTTTCTGAACCTAGAAACCACGACCAGATTCAACGGCCCGTCGTTCCTACCAACGACCTATTCTGAGGTCCGTTGTTTAGTGTCAGGCAGTTTTCAGTTCTTTCTGTCAGGGGTATTTTAGTACTTTTCCAGCTTTTTGATTCCCAAACCTTGTCGTTTTGGGGTCTTGGGAGGGATTAAAAAGGGATAGAATGAAAATTCCCCTTCCTCCTTCACTCATCCTGTCAAAAACCAGAGCGTAGAAACAGTCAGGAGTTTAGAGCAGAAGCTAGGGAAAACATTCATCTTCTCAGTCTTTCTTCAAGATTTTTATTAGATTCTCTTCTACAGGTATGTGGGAAATGAGTAAGGAGATTGTTCTCCCCTTGTGTCCCCCAGAAACCCTCTCTCAGTTAACTTTCAGTCCTAGCCCTAAACTTACGAAATTTAAGATATTGTTGCTATTCTTGGATTAATTCATGTAGAATCTGGTCTTATGTTAATTTCAGCTATCTTTTCCACCAGCTGTTAATAAAAATGATGCTTATTCCACAGACTTTAGAAATTCAGTCCTAACTATTGAAATTTTAGAAATTAGGCTCCTACTTAGGCTTTGAATTCTTGAGAATTGGTTGCATCTTTCAGAATTAGGGGCTTTTATAATGCTTGTATGTGTTAACAACTCAGTTACTTGTATGATATTCAGATTTAGTCAGAAATTCTATATACTTTGAATTTTCTTGGAATTGTCAGTTTCGTTGCAGTCACAGTACTAGAATATTTCAGTGTTAGTCATGAATGTCAGCTGATCAGTTTTACTATGGTCTCTTCTCGAGGTATCAATGGTGCCTCTCAGTTATCAGACTCAGACTTAGATTACAATTAATTGGTCCATTAGGCGGTCATGACATTCCAATTATAGCTATAACTAGCCCCCGGACCCTAGTTCAGTTATCAGTTGTTCTTAAGACGGTTACAACGCTTCTAAATAAGCAGCTCTGACCAGTCTGAGAACTCAGTTTCCAATTATGGTCCTATAAGACACTCAGGGAACTCTCTGACAGTATCCCTAGGTCAGTATAGTCTTGGGCCCTAGTATCGAGCTATCCTCTTGGCATTAGTAGCACTAATAGGATTATCCAGTGGGAGTAGGACTTAGCACCGAAAGGGCCGGGGTTCCAGTGCACCCTGGTTCCAGAACTACATTGCCACCGTAGGTTATATATATTTACTTGGCCTCATGGCCCCTTTGACAGTGATTCTCGCAATCCATGCCTTTATACCCTGGCAAGGTATATTGGGTCCTACTGGTGGGGTGTGTATATCAGACTCCACGTCTAGCTTGCATGGTTATATGTCGGTTATAGCCTCTCCCTCTAGTCAGTACAGTTTGCTCTCAGATTCTTCAGTCCAGATTAGTTCAGTGTAGTATTAAAGACTTAGTATTTCAGACTTAGGACATGTTTATGATCATCAGTCAAGGTCACTTTTGACCATATTAGTTTATTATCAGTTATATCAATATTCAACATTTTAGTTGGTCATTTCATGTCGTATCAGTTCAGTTACCAGTTCTGTCATATTATTCATTTTTCTCTCACTTACTCAGTACATTCAAAGTACTGACGCATACTTTTATGCTATATCGTTTCATGATACAAATGCAGGTTCTCAGACCCAGCTCAAATAATCACCGCAGTTTTAGAGCCTCTACGTCAGCAGCCGAAGTGTGAGTCCTCATCATTCGAGGGCCTTGTTTATTTTCTTCAGTTGAGTTATGATTTTCTATAGACTTAGAGTTAGCTGGGGGCTTGTCCCAAC
>JACEIK010003365.1:38494-49298 GCA_018107945.1 Datura stramonium | reverse complement strand
TTTTACCCCGTAGTCCAGTCCTTGTGGGTTCGACATTCCGGTTCTTAAAAAGAGCCACTATATTACTTGTACGACCCGTACACTTGCGGGCTCATCATCAAGCAGTCTATCTGAGTATCTTTTGTTGGATCCATCCTAATTCCCATGTGCCAATTTACTTGGCGCTTGGAACCATAGTTTTGGCACGTTATGGAGGAGATTGAATTTGCCCATGTAGCATACTTGGGGATAAACTTTGTTCTCTTATAAAAGGAGAGGAATTCTTCATTTGTAATCACACCAAAATAAAGAGAGCAAAAAAAGTGAGGCATCACAGATGGGATTTAAGAAAGAGTATGTGAGAAAATATAGAGAGTGTGAGCGATATTGTAGTGAGATGGAAAAATCAAAAGAGAGTTATTTTCTTTTGAGTGTGTGTAGTCTTTGGAGTATATTACTCAGACCTACAATTATAAAATTCTTTGCTATAGTGATATCAGTTGCTCCTCTCGCTCGTGAATTTTTCCTTATTCAGAAGGATTTTCATGTAAAAATCTTGGTGTCATTATTATTACTCTTTCTTATTTTTGTTGATTACCGTACCTCAGTGCTACTTCATTATTCCGCTGTTTATTACCGCAAATATTATTTTTGTGGTGGTTTTATTCCCAACAACTGGTATCAGAGCACATGTTCTGCTTATTTACAAAAATATTTTTGCGGGTGGTAATACTATACTCGGTGAAAAAAATGTCTGGAGTAAAGTAGCAAAATTCAATAGTGATAAAGGTTTTTTAACATGGCAGAGAAGGATGAGAGATCTGCTTATCCAACAAGGATTGCGCAAGGCACTAGGCGGCAAATCCATAAATCCAAATTTATGAAACTTGAAGATTGAGAAGAAATGGACGAAAAAGTAGCTACTGCAATCAGGTTGCACTTAACAATGATGTGACCAATAACATCATCAATGAAGATAGTGCATGTGGAATTTAGACAAAGTTAGAAAATCTACGTATGTCCAAAACGCTGACAAATAAACTGTACCTAAAGAAACAGTTGTATGTCCTACATATGGGTGAAGGTACAAATTTTTTGGTGCTAAATGGACTAATCGCGTAGCTGGATAACCTCGAGTTAAAGATTGAGAAGGAAAATAAAGCCATCATGCTCTTAAACTCGTTGCCATCTTCCTACGATAATTTGGGAAACAACTATCTTACATGGTAAGGACTTTGTAGAGCTGAAATATGTCACGTCAGCTCTTCTACTTAATGAGAAGATGAGAAAAAAGCCTGAAAATCATGGACAGACTCTCATCACAGAAAGTAGAGGTAGGAGTCACCAAAGGAGTTCAAGTAACTATGGTGGATCCAGATATCATGGGAAGTATAAGGTCTGATCTAAATCAAGAGCCAAAAATTGCTACAAATGTGATCAACCAGGTCACTTCAAAGAGATTGTCCAAATCTAAAAAGGGGCAAGATGAAAGAATTGGCTAGAAAAACAATGGCAATACAACTATCACAATGCAAAATAATGACAATGTTGTTCTCTTCATACATGAGGAAGAGGAATGCATGCACTTGGGAGGAGCAGAGTCGGAATAGGTGGTTGACACGACATCATCTTACCATGCAACATCGATAAGGGATCTTTTCTACAGATATGTAGAAGGTGGTTTTGGCATTGTGAAAATGGGTAACACAAGTTACTCAAAAGATTGCGGGGATCAGAGACATTTGTATCAAGACGAATGTTGGATGCACATTAATTCTGAAGGATGTGTGGCATATACTTGATTTGCGGATGAACTTGATCTCGGGTAATGCCTTGGACTGAGATGGATATGAGAACTAATTTGCAAATAAAAAATGGAGACTCGCCAAGGGGGCATTGGTGATTCTAAAGGGAGTTTCTCATGGGACATTGTACAAGACAGATGAAAAAATATGCCAAGGTGAACTAAACGCGGCTCAAGAAGAGATTTCTACATATTTGTGGCACGAAAGAATGGGTCATATGTGCGAGAAGGGACTGCAGATTCTTTCAAGAAATCACTAATATCTTTTGCCAAAGGTACAACGGTAAAACCTTATGACTACTGTTTATTTGGTAGGCAGTATAGAGTTTCATTTAGGATATCGTCTGAAAGAAAATTGAATATACTTGATTTGGTATATTATGATGTTTGTGGTCCAATGGAGATAGAATCGATGGGCGGTAACAAATATTTTATCACTTTTATTGATGATGTTTCATGAAAATTATGGGTTTATATCTTGAAAACCAAAGATCAGGTGTTTCAAGTATTTCAAAATTTTCATGCTTTGGTGGAAAGGGAGATGGGTCGAAAGCTAAAGCGTCTCCGCACTGACAATGAAGGAGAGTATATTTCAAGGGAATTTGAGGAGTACTATTTAATTCATGGGATCAGGCATGAGAAAATAGTTCCTGGAACCCCACAGCACAATGGTGTAGCCGAGAGGATGAATCGCACCATTGTCGAAAAGGTCTACCTAAGTCATTTTAGGGTGAAGCAGTTCAAACAACTTGTTACTTGATCAATCACAGTCCATTAGTTCTATTGAAATTTGACATCCCAATGAGAGTTTGGACGAACAAGGAGGTGTCTTGCTTACATCTAAAGGTGTTCAGTTGAAAAGCCTTTGCACATGTACCGAAGGAGCAGAGAACAAAGTTAGATGATAAATCAGTTCCCTGCATATTCATCGGATATGGAGATAAAGAGTTTGGGTACAGACTGTGAGATCTTATAAAGAATAAGGTCATTAGAAGCAAATATGTCATATTCTGAGAAAGTGAAGTCAGAACTGTTGATGATCTGTCAGAGAAGGCCAAGAAATAGAATGGTATATAGTCCCTAGCCTTATTACCATTCCTTCTACTTCTAACCTTCCTCAAAGTATGTCCTCATTAATAATGAAGGGGAGCCAAAAAGTCTTAAGGAGGTGTTGATCCATCCAGAAAAGAACCAGTGAATGAAAGCCATGCAAGAGAAGATGGAACTCTACAGAAAAATGGCACATACAAGATGTTTGAACTTTCAAAAGGTAAAAGACCAAGTGGCTTTAAATTCAAGAAAGATGGAGATGGCAGGATGGTCAGATATAAAGCTCGATTGGTGGTAAAAGGCTTGAACAGAAGAAAGGTATTGATTTTGACAAAATTTTATCACCTATTGTCAAAATGACTTCTATTCAAGCCATTTTGAGTTTAGCAGCTAGATTAGATCTTAAAGTGGAGCTGCTGAACGTGAAAACTGCATTTCTTCACTGAGATTTGAAAGAGGAGATCTATATGGAGCAGCCGGAAGGATTTTGAAGTAGTTGGTAAGAAGCATATGGTGTGTAATCTGAATAAGAGTCTTTATGAATTGAAGTAGGAACCAAGGCAGTGGTATAAGAAGTTTGACTCATTCATGAAAAGTCAAACTTACATAAAGACCTATTCTGATCCATGTGTATACTTCAAAACATTTTTTGATAACAACTTTATTATCTTGTTGGTGTATGTTGATGACATATTAATTGTAGGACAAGAAAAGGAGAGAATTGCAAACTTGAAGGTATATTTGTCCAAGTCATTCGACATGAAGGACTTGGGCCCAACATAATAAATTCTAGGGATGAAGATTGTTTGAGAATGAACAAGTAAAAAGTCATGGATATCTCAGGAGAAGCTCATAAAAAATGTACTTGAACACTTCAACGATAAAGTCGTTAGCACACCTCTTGCTGGTCATCTGAAGTTGAGCAAGCAGATATGTCCTACAACATTTGTGGAGAAAGAAAAAATGGCTAAAGTTCCTTATTCTTCAACAGTTGGGAGTTTGATGTTTGCAATGGTATGTACTAGACTAGACATTGCTCATGTAGTTGGTGTTATTAGCAGGTTCCTTGAAAATCCTGGAAAAGAACACTAGGAAGCAGTCAAGTGGATACTCAGGTACCTGAGAGGTACCATAAGAGACTGCTTGTGTTTTAGAGGATTTGATCCAATCTTGAAAGGCTATACAGATGCTGATATGGTAGGTGACCTTGATAATAGAAAATCCACTACTAGATAATTTGTTTACATTTTTGGAGGGAGCTATATCATGGAAGTCAAAGTTGCAGATGTGTGTAGCGCTGTCTACAACTGAAGCAGAGTATATTGTAGCTACTATAGCTAGCAAGGAGATGGTATGATTGAAACAATTTCTTCAAGAACTTGGATTGCATCAAAAGGAACACAGATTCTATTATGACAGTCAAAGTGTAATAGACTTGAGCAAAACTATCATGTATCATGCAAGAACAAAACATATCGACGTGACATATCACTGGATTCGAGAAAAGATAGAGGACGGATCTATGTAGGTCAAGAAGATCCCTACAAGTGAGAATCCTTCGGATATGCTGAGCACGGTGATACCAAGAGACAAGTTCGATCTATACAAGGAACTTGTCGGCATGCACTTAAAACTAAACATTTAGAGTGTAATACCCCAGAAGTACCTAAGACCACACTTGGAATTTGAAATGAGAACAACAGAAAAATATGAGATTTTGACTCAGAATGACTCGCTCAGCAGTAAGAGGCTTAGTAGTAACGAGTCCAGGGATGACCCATTAGGTGATGTAACGGGTTGTCATTTGAAGTCATTGTTTGTCTCTGTGGTATCAGGGTTGGATGGTATGAATTGTGATACTAATTATGAGGAACAATAAGTTTTGGTAAGTGCTTGTGAGGAGCTACGATGAAAATTAGCACTGAGGCAACGGAGGGGTCTAACGACCCATGGTTTGGAGGTATGATTTGTTGGTTGACCCATGGTGGAAATTTCAGAAATTGTACGTAGAGTCAATGATGATGATGAGAGGACACAATGGGTCATTGTGTCGAGTAACGATTCGTCTTGTTGAGTCGTCATTTGAAGGCCTGAGAATTGAGGAAATTTTGGAAGAGAATAACGGATGGCAACCACGAGTCGTGGGAATGAGGTACGACTCATGGTACCTGGTAGTGCCTATTTTCTAGAGTTTTTATTAAGGGTATTTTCTTAAATCCTATGCTTTAAGGTCCTAAACTACGTCATTTTAAGCTCAGTTAGGAGGATTTTAAGGGTGCTTAACCTATGCTAACCAATTTACTCTCCATGCATGCAAACTATAGGATTTCTAAGGGAAGATGAAGCCTAGAACTCCCCAATTTATTCTTCAATTCCTTTGGAATTTCAAGGGAGAGTGTAAGATCAGATTACCCAGGTGTGGAGGATTGTGAATGAGAGTTCCTCTCCAATCTCATGCACAAAATTTCCTCTATGATTCATGAATTCAAGTATTAAAGTGAATTTGATGATCTTATGGAGTTTTAACCCCAAATTTATGGAATCCACACAATACTATGGCATACATCACATAAAAGACTAGAGTTGNCAGTTTCTTCGGCAAGTTAGTAACTCTAGCCTATCATAATACGTATTAAAGTGAATTTGATGATCTTATGGAGTTTTAACCCCAAATTTATGGAATTCTATTTGATTTGATTATAGGTCAATTCCCTTCATGTTCTAAATATTGTTTTAAGATCTATGGTCAGATTCTATATTTAAATTTATTATTATTTTTATGATTTCAAATCCAAGTCAATCCATGCCCAATTAAAAAAGTTACATGAAAAGTGAAGTTATGATTCTATTATGATTTTGATCTTTCTAAGTCCTAAATTATGATTTATGATTTATGATATGATTTCTCTTTAAGTACTCCTCATGGATTTATGAATCTTAAGTATATGAATTTTCACAAATATGCATGTTCTTCATGATTTATGAATTTATGACTCTTGGCCGACTCACGGGCCCTTATTCATGGCTAATCATGTATTTCAAGTATGATCAAGTATGTTACGATTTATTTTCCCATGAACTTCATGAATAATTTCATGATTACGATATGAGCCTCATGTTCATATTTTTAGGAGCAGTGTCTGTCATCGAGTAGACCCAGCATTCAGGTAAACCCCGTGGTATCATAACTATGTGCTGCCGTAGGTTTATACATATATTATCGAATCTCCAATGATATCACATGATGCACGTCCCTTTCCAGCAAAGCCTAAGACCTTGCTCACTTGAGCAAAAAGTTGGGGCATCATGTCAGTTCTATCATGATGATGTCAATTAAGACGAGTTCTCCCATTTTTCCTCATGATTTATGAATTATTATGTTATGTTACTTTGGCTCAAGTTATGCTTTATGAGGTTTATCTTATGACTATGATTATGATTAGATTATGAATGGTTTGAAAACCTTGAGCCCTTATATTTATATTATGATATTTACTTCATGTTCATGCTATCCTACTCTTACGAAATCTTACGTATTTTAACTGTTCGTTTTTACTTATCCTGCATACTGAGTACATTCCAAGTACTGACCGCATACTCTATGTTGTATCGTTTCATGATACAGGTCCGAGGGATTAGTCTCAGCTGCATCATTAGTCCAACTTTCCTCTCAGAGCTGTTTTAGCCAGCGTTGATTGGTCCTCATTCTTCGAGGACATTCAGTTATCCATTGTCATGCTATTTCAGTTACAGACTTTTTCGAGTTAGTTGGGGATGTTGTCCCATAAGCTCATCAGTTATGTTATAGGCTTTTCAGACAATATGTAAAATATCAACTTATCACTGTTGACTTTGCTTTTGGATTGATATGTATGTAGACTTCCTCTTAAGCATGTTTATTATATCATTTTCCTCTTGTTGTATATTCTTAGCCACTATGTTCATGCCATGGGTCGACTTGGAGCCTCTGGGGTTCCTTGTCCCGTATCTCTATCCGAGTCTATGTTTGGGTCGTGACAAACTTGGTATCAGAGCATTAGGTTTTGAAGCTTCTTAGGGTATTTGAAAGCCACATTAGGTAGAATCTCTTTTCATGGGTGTGAAGCGCGCCACACTTATGAAGAAGAGGCTATGAAACATTTTAGGAAACTTCCCTTCTTTTATGATCTATGTCGTGCGATGAAATGTCTATTTGTCCTTCTAACTCATGATATAAGCGTTTTCAGAATCATGCCTCCTCTCCGAGTTAATGGAAGAAAAAATGAAAATGGAAAGCCATGAGAATGGAAATGGGGATGGGCACCAGCAGGCCCTACCAGCCCCCGGGATCATGTGCCCGAGCAGGTTGCCCATGTAGAGTTTAGGGAAGCCAACCAAATGTTGGCACAGGCATTGACCACCCAAGTCAACCAGCAGGTGGTAGCACATATTCCCCAGAATGGGAATGCGACGGCGGCAAGTGTCATGGACTTTCTTAGGATGAACCCTACGGAGTTCCTCAGGTCAAAGGTGGATGAGGACCCATACGAGTTTATTGATGTGATCTAGAAGATCACCTAGATCATGGGGGTGACAGGCGAGGAGTGCGCAGGCCTAACATCTTATCACTTGAAAGGGGTTGCCCATATCTGGTTTAGACAATAAAATAATAGCAGAGCAGTTGGAGCGGGTCCCAATGGTTGGGATGAGTTCCTTACCGCATTCCTAGATCGGTTATTTCCCCGTGAGATGAGGGAGATCAAGGCAGTTGAGTTTATGAATCTAAGGCAAAATAATATGACAGTCCAGGAATATGCTTTGGAGTTCACCCATTTGTCCAAATATGCACCAGAGCTGGTGGATGATCAAAGAGCTCGGGTGAGTAGGTTTGCGCATGAAGTAGCGGACTACCTGGTCAAGGATTATAGGACCGGTATGCTTCATCAGGACATCGACTTCTCTCGATTGGTTTTGTATGCTCAGCAAATGGAGGCAGTACATTTGAGGGAGAGGGAGGCCAAGAGGGCCAGTACAGATAGTTTAGGGTTCTCCCAGTAGAGGTCGGGAGGACAACATCATTAGTAGTCCCATCAGAGGTCATTAGCTCTACCGCTGTCATCGGCCAATGCTACGCCTAGATCACGGGTGACTAGAGGAGTAGAGCATCAAGATCGAGGGGACAGATGAGCATACAAGTAGAGCGTACCTTTCCAGTATGTGTGAAGTGTGGAAAGAATCATATAGGGGAGTGCTTGATTAGATCAGATATCTGCTCTGGGTGTGGTAGATCCGAGCATAGGCACCGAGAGTGTCCGTTGGCCAAACAGGATGATGATAGGGGCCGTACTTAGGCTACCAGTACAGCAACAACACCAGCATGCCCAACTCAGCAGGGTGCATCCACCATTGCAGGTGGTGGTCAGCGCTAGAATAGGTTTTATGCCCTTGCATCTCATTAGGAGTTGGAGACTTCACCAGATATGTCTCCACTTTGATGTATATGCATTGTTAGTCCTAGGAGCTACTTTATCTTTTATTACACCCTATTTTGCTAGTAGTTTCCGAGTCAGTCCCGAAATTCTATAAGAACCCTTCTCAGTCTCTACTCCAGTCGGTGATTCACTTATAGCTCGATGGTATACAGAAATTGCCCTATCACGGTCCTTTGAAAAGTCACCTCGAAAGATTTAGAAGAGCTAGCCATGACAGTTTTTGATGTTATCTTTGGCATAGATTGGCTACATGCATGTTATAAGACAGTGAATTGTCGAACCCGTACGGTAGAGTTCCCATTTTCGGGTGAGCCAGTCCTAGAGTGGAAGGGTTGTTTAGCTATGCCTGTGGGTTATTTCATATTTCCTACCTTATGGCCAAAAAGATGATTTCTAAGGGTTATATGTACCACCTAGTTAGGGCTAAAGATGCTACATTCGGAACCCCGACTATTCAGTTAGTTCCTGTAGTGTGCAAATCCAGAAGTATTTTTAGATGATCTCTCGGGAATTCCTCCCGAATGGGAGATTGATTTTGGTATTGACCTTCTTCTCAATACGCAACCTATATCTATTCCTCCTTACAGAATGGCTCCAGCTAAGTTAAAGGGGTTGAAGGAGCTATTGAAGGACCTCTTAGACAAGGGTTTCATCAGACCTAGCAAATCCCCATAGGGAGCGCCGGTACTCTTTGTCCAAAAGAAGGATGGTTCCCTTCAGATGTGCATTGACTATAGGCAGTTGAACAAGGTCACTATCAAGAACAGGTATCCCTCCCGAGAATTCATGACTTATTCGACCAACTTCAAGGTTCCAAGAGTTTTTTCAAAGATAGACCGTAGATCCAGATATCATCAGCTCAGGATTAGAGAGAGTGACATCCCGAAGACAGCCTTCAGGACTTGGTATAGTCACTATGAGTTTATAGTTATGTCTTTTGGACTACGAATGCTTTTGTAGCTTTTATGGATTTGATGAACAGAGTGTTCAAGCTGTATTTGGACATGTTCGTGACTGTGTTCATAGATGACATTTTCATATACTCTCTGAGCGAGAAGGAGCATGCCGCTCATTTGAGAGTGGTGCTATAGACTCTTAAGAATCACCAACTGTATGCTAAATTCAGCAAGTGTGAGTGTTGGTTAAACTCGGTAGCATTTTTGGGTCATGTAGTGTCAAGTGAGGGTGTATAGGTGGACGCTCAAAAGATAGAAGTTGTCAAGAATTGGCCTAGACCAGTGAGTTCTTCAGATATTAGGAGTTTCTTAGGCTTAGCTGGTTACTATAGGAGGTTTCTAGAAGGGCTTTCATCCACTGCAGCATCGTTAACTAAGTTGACCCAGAAGAAAATAAAGTTTCAATGGTCGGAGGCCTATGAGAAGAGCTTCCAGGAGATGAAGACTCGACTCACCTCAGCACCAGTGTTGACTCTACCTAAAGGTACCGATGGGTTTATGGTGTATTGTGACGCCTCAAGGATCGACCTTGGTTGTGTATTAATGCATCACGGTAAGGTTATAGCCTATGCTTCTAGGAAGCTGAAAGTCCATGAAAAGAACTATCCAACTCACGGCCTTGAGTTGGCGGTGGTAGTATTTTCCTTGATGATTTGGAGACACTATCTGTACGGGGTCCATGTGGACGTGTTTACGGACCATAAAAGCCTACAATTCGTGTTTACCCAGAAGGATCTAAATCTACGTCAATGAAGGTGGTTGGATCTTTTTAAGGATTACAATATGAGTATCCTTTACCATCCAGGTAAGGCCAATGTAGTGGAATACGCTCTTAGAAGTCTTTCTATGAAGAGTGTGTCCTGTGTAGATGAGGAGAGGAAAGAGTTAGTACAGGATGTGCATCGGCTTGCATGACTAGGAGTTCATATTGTTTACTCGACAGATGGTGGTGTCATTTTTCAGAATGGATCATAATCATCCTTGGTGAATGAAATCAAAGCTAGGCAAGACGAGGATCCTATTTTGGTAAGGTTGAAGAAAGCTGCTCAGAATCAAAAGGCGGTGGTTTTCTCCCAAAGGAGAGATGGTGTACTGTAAATTAGGGTCATTTGTGAGTTTCAGGTGTTGGTGACTTGAAGGAGTGGATGTTATATGAGGCTCGTGGTTTCAGATATTCTATATATCTAGGTTCCACCAAGATGTACCGTGACCTACAAAAAGTCTATTGGTGGAATGATATGAAAAAGGACATAGCAGAGTTTACTAAGTATTTGAATTGTCAATAGGTGAAAGTTGAACATCAAAGACCTAGAGGTGTGCTTTAAGACATTAGTATCCCTACTTGGAAGTGCGAGAAAATCAATATGGACTTCATTATAGGGTTAGTACATCTTTTCACCCGCAAAGATAAGGTCAGGCTAAATGGACCATTCAGACTCTTGAGGATATGTTGAGAGCATGTGTAATTAATTTCAAGGGAGGTTGGGATGATCATTTACCTCTTATCGAATTCCCATATAACAACAGTTACCATTCTAGCATTT
>JACEIK010003365.1:0-15577 GCA_018107945.1 Datura stramonium | reverse complement strand
TGGTTCGACAGGTTTTACGTCCGATCTTTTCCCGGGCCTTTTTCTAGCACGTATGGCTTTCAAATATGCTTAACCAATGTGCGAATAGGCCATCTAGATGTCGGGAATCTTACGGGGTGTAACAGAGGTAGTGCATTCAGTCCAGATAATCCACATGTGGGACAAGGTGGTCAACCAACCGTTAGAGGTGGTATTCAGTAGGATAGACGACGTGCTCAGGTAGGTATAGGTGGAACCCAGGCAGGTATAGGGGTGGCACAACCCAATCGGGGCAGTTCTCAGGCTGGTAATCAAGCTCATTTCTATGCTTTTCCTGATTGACCAGAGGCAGAGGCTTCAGACACCGTTATCACAGGTATGATCTTCATGGCCGATAGAATAGCTATTGCATTGTTTAACCTAGGCTCTACATTCTATTATGTGTCTACTTATTTTGCTTTTGGTCGTGACCTTGTGTATGGTGTGCTTAATACTCCTATTTGTGTGTCTACTCCTGTTGGGGATTCTGTGTTACTGGAAAGGGTTGTTCGTGATTGCATTGTTGAATTCATGGGATTTGACATTCTAGCGGACTAGTGATCTTAAATATGGTTGATTTTGATAAAATTTTGAGAATGAGTTGGTTGCCCCCATACCATGTTATTCTAGATTGCTATGCTAAGACTGTCACTATATCGGGTCCAGGGTCGTCTAGGTTGGAGTTCAAGGAGAATTATAGCCCTGCTCCTAAGAAACTTATTTCTTATATTCATGCCCGTAAGTTGATAGAGCGGGGTTGTTCAGCGTATCTGGCGCATGTTCGGGACACTAGTTCAAAGGGTCCTTCCATAGAGTCGGTCTTGGTTGTTTGTGAATTCTTAGAGGTGTTCCCCTCAGATTTCCCCGACATGCCGCCAGACTAGGGCATAGATTTTTTTATAGACTTGGAACCAGGAACCCGACCCATTTCTATTCCTCCACACAGAATGGCCCCTGTTAAGTTGAGAGAACTTAAGGAGCAGTTGCAGGAGTTTCTCAATAAAGGATTCATTAGACCCAGTGTATCGCCGTGGGGTTACCCAATTATGTTTGTATAGAAGAAGGATAGTAGTATACAGATGTGCATCGACTACCGCTAGTTGAACAAGGTAACTATTCGGTATAAGTACCCTCTTCCTCCAATAGATGATTTGTTTAACCAGTTACATGGAGCAGTTGTATTTTCAAAGATTGATTTGAGGTCAGGTTATCACCAGTTGAAAATTTGGGCTGAAGATATTCCCAAGATAGCCCTTCGGACCAGGTATTGTCATTATAAGTTTCTGTTCATGTCGTTCAGACTCACTAATGCTCCAATCATGTTCATGAGCCTGATGAATGGTATGTTCAAACCCTACCTGGATTCCTTTGTTATCGTGTCTATTGATGATATCTTGGTGTATTTTAAGACCAAGCAAGAGCACTGAAATCATTTAAGGATTGTGCTAGGATTGTTGAAGGAGAAGCAGTTGTATGCCAAATTTGCCAAGTGCGAGTTTTGGTTTGAAAATCAGTGTCCTTTTGGGGGAATGTGGTTTCCAAGGAGGGAATCCAAGTTGATCCACAGAAGGTGGAGGAGGTCAGGAACTGGGCAAGGCCAACTAATGTGATAGAAATCTGGAGTTTCGTGTGGTTGTCCAGTTACTACCGCCGGTTCGTGAAGGGATTCGCCTCCATCTCTTCGGTATTGACTCGGTTACACAAAAAGACATGCCCTTCCAGTGGTTAGAGGAACGTGAAGTGAGCTTTCAAAAACTCCAGACTTTGCTAACCACAGTACCTATTTTGGTATTACCCGTGGAAGGTAAAGATTTTGTTGTGTATTATGATACCTCACGGTCTAGATTGGGTGTTGTGTTAATGCAGGAAGGAAAAGTTATTGTGTATGCCTCATTACAATGGAAGGTTCATGAAAAGAACTACCCTGTGCATGATCTGGAGTTAGCAGCGGTGGTGTTAGCACTAAAAATTTTGAGGCACTATCTATATGGAGCTCGATGTGAGGTTTTCACGGATCATCGCAACATACAAAATGGATTGTTCTAGAAAGATCTCAATTCAAGGCAGAGGAGATGGATGGAGTTGCTTAAGGATTACTAAATCACCATCTTGTACCACCCAGGAAAGGCCACTGTAGTGGCAGATGCATTGAGCAGGAAGACGGTGAGCATGGGCAGTTTGGCTTGCTTGGAGGCTACACAATGGACGATTTCCAAGGAAGTAGTGGTTGATGATGATTGAGAATAAAGAGGCAGGTGTGTGTTCCCCGAGTTGGTGAGCTAATTAAAACTCTCTTGGCAGAAGCTCACAACTCAAGGTAGTCCACTCACTCCGGAGTCATAAAGATGTACCACGATCTAGAACAACATTATTGGCGGGGTAGGATAAAGTGAGACATTGTGGACTACGTGGCTCAATGTTTAAATTGTCAACAGGTGAAGTAGGAGCACCAAAAGCCTTGAAGAATACTTCAATGAATGCCTATGCCCGAGTGGAAATGGGAGAGGATAGCCATGGACTTTTTCGTTGGTCTTCCTAAGACTTTGGGGAAGTTTTACTCAATATGGGTCATAATGGACTGGTTGACCAAGTCTGCTCAGTTCTTGCCGGTCTAGGTGACTTATACTGCGGAGAAATTAGCCAAGCTATACATGAAGGAGGTTATTCTATTACAAGGGGTTCCTGTTTCCATTGTATCGGATAGGGGCACTCAGTTCACTTCCCCTTTTTGGAAGACTTTGCAGGCTGAGTTGGGAACGCGGTTGGACTTGAGCATTGCCTTCCATCCTCAAACAGATGAGCAATCGGAGCGAACTATTTAATTGTTGGAGGACATGCTTCGGGCGTGTGTGATAGACTTTGAGGGTCATTGGGATAAATTCTTACCCTTGGCATAGTTCGCCTATAACCATAGCTACCACTCGAGCATTGGTATGGCACCTTTTGAAGCCTTGTATGGGAGATAGCGCAGGTCTCAAATTGGGTGTTTTGATGCATTTGAGCTGAGGACTTGGGGGATGGATTTGTTAAAGGAGTCCTTGGAAAAGGTTTGATAATTCAGGACCATCTGGTAGCGGCTCAGAGTAGGCAGAAGCAATATGCGGACATGAAAGTCAGGGACATGGAGTTCATGGAAGATGAGCAAGTGCTGCTCAAGGTGTCCCCTATAAAGGGGGTGATGAGGTTCGAAAAGCAGGGGAAGATTATCCCATGATATATTGGGCCATTTGAAATACTTTGATATGTGGGGGAAGTGGCTTATAAGATGGCATTTCCTCCAGGATTGTCTGGAGTGCATCCAATATTTCATTTGTCTATGCTAAAAAAGAACCATGCGGATGGAACATATATCATTAAGTGTGACTCCGTGCTGTTGAGGATGAGAATTTTTTTGTATGAGGAGGAACCTATAGAGATATTGGCCAAAGAGGTTGGGAAGCTGAGGTTTAAGGAGATTCTGATAATAAATGTCCAGTGGAAGGACCGCCCAGTAGAAGAAGCAACTTGGGAGACCGACACTGATATGTGGGCCAAATATCCCTAGTTATTCGTAGAATCTGGCATGTATTCTTTCTATTTTTGTATAGATCGTTCAGGTACAAACGGTATTTTGATTGGTATCTGATGTAACGACCCAAACATTGTTACGGGATAGTTAAGTGCATAGAACACCAAAAATTGGATAAGGAGGAGATAGAGAGGTACTGAAATAAACTAAGTATAGAACTATGCATTTTTGGGTATCTACTGGTCTGAAGGACCACTGCAGTGATGGGATTCCCGTACACCGAGACCGTGGTAGCAGTCGGACTCCCACCGTGTTAAAATGAGGAAATAACCGCGAGAACCGCCGCAACAATCCTATGGTCGTTGTAGCAGAACAACTGCAGCGGAAGTGTGACCGCTGTAGTAGATAACGAGAGTCAGAAAGTAGGTTTTAAGTGGAAATATTTGGGTTTTACCCCATCATTCTCAAAAACTCGTTCAGAAGGGCTAAGGGACGGGAAAATTCTCTAGAGCAGTGAATAAGTCTCTGAAGATAAGAATCTCAATCCTCCTACCTCTACTTCGATTAGTGCTGATTCTAAATTGCTTGTGGACCTTTAATGGTGCAAATTATATAGAGATAAACCCTAGGGCTTAGATTGTAGGGAAGTAATGGGAGGGTTGATTGTTGAAAATTTGAGTAATGTTTACTTCCTAGGGTCCCTCTTGTTAATGTTAATGGGTTAGACAAGGTGGGGACCTAGAACTAGGTGGAAGAGAAGGGTTTTCTGTTAAATTTCCCTGAAAAGAGAAGGGTTTGATCAAATTAGGCCCTATCTTGAGGAGTGATTAACCAATGATTATATGTGTGTAGATTTTGAACAATCTTATAATACCCCAAAACTTTCCTAACTCAAACCTTGCATGAAAAATCAGGGGAAACCAAAAACTTTTATCTCAGAACAACCCAGATAATGGATTGTTATCACCTTTAATGAGTCGTTGTTTGAGCCATTATCAGCTCTACAGAATTTTCCTAGGGGAACCAACGAGGCATAGGATGACCCATTGGATGGAGTAACAAGCCGTCCTGTCATCAGTTGCATCCCAAGTTCATAAATTTACCAAACATCTCCCAAAAGCAATGAGTGGGACCAATGACTCATTGTCACCTCTAAAGAGTCATCATTTTCACCCATCGCTAGATCTCAGGTCTAGGCAGTGTTGGCCATGAGTAGAAACAACGGCCTGTTGGTTCTACCGACGAGTCGTTGTGTCGTCCATTAGCTGAGGGACCAGGTTTTCCTGCTAGTGATAATGAGAGGTACCAATGACCCTTTGGTTTATCTAATGAGTCATTTTTCCCTTCGTTGCCATTTTGCAGTTAGCCCCTTTTCCATGCCCAGGACCAACGACTAGTCCCAATGAGTCATGGTATCAACCAACCACTTGTTGTGTGACCCGTTGGTCCCTATCGAGCAGTTTTCTAGATTTTTCTTTCAGGGGAATTTTTGTAACTCTCCACCTTTTTAATCCCTAAACTATGTTATTTTTGGGTTATATTCAGGGGATTTAGGGAGGTAATCAACGTTTCCTCTTCATTCCTTCCTTTCTCTCAAAGTCAGAATGTAGAAACTTATTTGAAAAGCATAGAGAAGGGTCAAGGGTTCCGACTCTTCTTCTCAGATTTCTCAAGGGTATTCTTAGGGATTTGAACACCAGATATGTGGAAATTCAACAAGGGAATTATTTTTCCCTTGTGCCCCAAAAATTTTCTGAAATGCTTATCAGTTCTGCTCTGAAGTTCACAATTTGGGTTCATTTATCAGTAACTTATGGATTCTTTCTTGTTATGATTTTTATGAGTATTGAGGGTTGTTATTGGCTATACTTCTGGTCATTCTCCTTTAATTATATGATTTTAGCCCTAGTTTCTTGAATACAATGAATTGAGTATTTCAGCATATTCTAGAAACAAGTGTTGCTTGATTCTAATTGTTCTTGAAATCACCAGGATAGTGCAGTTGTATGATCAAGAGTAGAACTATTCATTGTTTAGTCTCAGTCAGTACTTAGTAAATTTCAGTATCTTACAGCAATGCCAATTGATCAGTTTGACTATAGTCAGTTTCTTGAGGTGTCAGTAATACCCCACAATTTTAATTTTCAATTGTTAGCATCTTCTTTAGACTGTTACGACACTTTCAGGTAAGTAGTTCTGACCAGTCTTAGAACACTAGTTTTTAGTTTTTCGGTCCTATAGATTCTCAGGTTACTTCCAGATAAGTATTCCTAACTTAGTCCAGGACCTCAGTTTCGAGCTATCAACTTAGTAGTCAAGTTAGGACTATCCGTTAGGAGTAGTACTTAGCACCAAGTGGACCGGGGTTCCAGTGCACCCAGGTTCCCAAAAATACATTGCCACCATAAGTTATTGGCCCAATGGGCCCCAGCTTTGTGATCACCTAGACAACCACTATACGTTGGCAAGGTATAGTGGGCTTTCTCCGATGGGGTGTATACATCGGACTCCACGTTTTGCTCACAAGGTTATATGTTGGTTATAGATTCTCCCACTTGTCACTTTAGTTTAGTTTAGTTCAGTGTAACTCAATTCAGTCACTCAATTCCAGGATATGTTATTGACCACCAGTCAGGGTCATTATTGATCATATTAGTTATAATTCATTTTATCACTATTTAGTATCAGTTGGTCATTTCATGTTATTTCAATTTAGTTTTTTATTTTCCATGCTTATTGTATATCTCATTTACTCAATACATCCAAAGTACTGACACATACTTTCTATGATATATCGTATTTTGATATAGATGCAGGTTCTCAGTCCCAACATCATCAGTAGTTCCTCTCGAGGATTCTACTAGAAGCAATCCGTTTGGTGAGTCCTCATCTTCCGAGGATGTTATTTGTTTTTCAGTTAGTTTATTTTCAGTCAGACTTTAGAGTTAGCTAGGGGCTTGTCGCAGCAACTCATCAGTTAGTAGTGACCTTTATACATAGTTGTTTAGAATTATTTTCAGTGATGTTTTATACTTTTGGCAGCATTGATTTATAAATATTTCTTTTAAAACTTCCGCTTATGTTTACTTAGTATACTAGTGCGAATGTTAGACCATCGGTTAGCTTGGGGTCACTTATGGCACCAAGTACCGTGTCTCGGTCAGGGTGTACACTCGAGTCATGACAAATTTGGTATCAGAGTACTAGATTTCGAGTATCCTTGTAATACACCAGGAGTGCCTAGGAGTAGACCCGAGAAGTTAAAATTCAAAACTGCTGAATGTCGGGGAAAAGTTGCAAAATGAGAGGTACAACGACTCGTGGTAAGTAACCACGAGTCATTGTGAGGTGTGTTGGAAATGGGTTAGGCCTAGTGGCAGTGTAAACTACGGGCGTTATAATGACTCATTGCTTGTAAGAACGATCCGTTGTCTGAAGTCATGGTAAGGAAGTGAACTTGTACAGTAGACTCGACGGATAGATACCACCACCCGTTGGAGGGCACAACGAGTCGTGGTGAGACTCGTTGTGAAGGAATTCAGAAGTTTCAGAAGAGGAGACAGCGGTCGAAGGAACGACTCGTGGTATCTAAGGATGAGTCATCCTGTCTATTCGTGGTGTGAACCCAAGAGAAGGCTGGGACAGTGCTTAGCAGGGGCAGGTACCATGGGTCATGGTATCCTCCAACGAACCGTTGGTTCATCCGTTGTTTGGTCTAGTGACCAGTTTTCAGCGAATTCAGTAAGGGTATGTTTGTTATTTCCTAAGTCCTAGGGGCCTATACTATGTCATATAAAACTCGTTTTGAGGGGTTTTGAGAGGGGAAAAGTCTACTCTAAGTTATTCTTCCCATGCATGCAAGTTTGAAGGATTGAAGAGGTGATTCAAGGCCAAATCTCAAGGTTTCCATTGGAATATCAGCCTAGGCAATACCCACATGTTGATTTAAAGTGATATTTTCCCGTCATGAGCTTACCACATTGTTTGAAGTGAAGTTTCCCAATTTTTCATAAATTCTAGATTGTGGTATATTGAGTTAAATATTTGTACATGTAGCTTACCACATGATTTTGAGTAGATGCTCCCACCTATGACTGAGCTTGTTGTATGTTTCGAAATAAAGCCTCCCATATGCATGAATTCATAATTGAGATGTATGTCATTATGAGCTTTGTCAATAGACAATGTTGAGCTTCATTTTCATATGACGCCTAGTCTATGCATGATTTCATTATGAACTTTGTCAATAGACAATGTTGAGCTTCATTTCATACGATGTTGAGCTATGCATAATTCATCTTAAGCTTCATCAATAGACGATGTTGAGCGTCGTTATATAGATGTAGAGCATTGCATGGTTTTGGAAGAAGAGTCTAGCACCGAGCAGGCTAAGGGTCGACTACCCTATTCCCCAGAACTACGCGCCAACGTAGGTTGATACTATTACATTATTGGGACCTCCCTTGTGAGCTATCCCCGGCCCGATTGGCCCTTCAGCTTGATATAGATATCATGATATTATCCATCGTCTTGGCAAGGTTATGGATGGCTCTACCCACTTGAATGTGATAGTTGGGACCACGTAATCTCTATTGTGGTATGTCGGTTAAGGGACGAGTCTCCCACTTTCTATATCATTCAGATTTGCATATTCATTACATATGATGATTACCTTATGTATGCATGTTCTAAAAGTAAGGTTTGACTCATTGTTCAGCTTTTGATATAGATGTTATGTTCGGATTTGAGTCATTCGAGTAAGTCATGATGTTGTAAAGCTAAGCATGTTTATGTCATGAGATTACGATTTCATAATGAATGCATGTAGCCCTTCTACTTATACTTTAAAGCTTATGATATGTATGATTTTAAATGATTTATTTTACTTAAGTGGTTTTACTTACCTTGCATAATCGGTATATTCCACATACTGACTGCATACTCTCTATGCTCATCGTTTCATGATGAAAGATCCGGTTCTCAGGTTCAGCCCCGTTCGTAGTCGCTTATCAGAGTTAGCACTTGTGTGATTGGTGAATCCTCATCTTTCGAGGACTATACTTTTAGTTTCATGTCGTATTTCAGTTTCAGGTTGTGTGGAGTTAGTTGGGGTCTTGTCCATCAACTCATCTAGACTAGAGGCTTTCAGACTTATGTAGGTATAGCTTCAGATATTACTCGATTGTGTTGTTTTATGAGACTTCCGCTGAGTTTATAAATATGCTTTATTCATATTTATTTAAATGAGTTAGTTGAATGCTTATGCCATGGGTCGACTTGGGGTCTCTTGGGGTCTCTCGGGGTCCCTTGTCCCATGTCTACGATCCTTGTCCATGCTTGGGTCGTGACAATCCTAGGATGTCTTAAAGCCGCGTCAAGTAGAATCTTTTTCATGGTGTGAAGTGCGCCACACTTATAAGGGGGAGGCTACGAGAGGTTATTAGGAAAATTTCCTTTTGTCCATACTTCGATCGTGCGTTGAAGTTTAAGTCCAAAAATGCCCTCCTAACTCGTGCTCTATTTGTTTCACTGAAGATATGCCTCCAAGACGTGGAAAAGGAAGGAGGGCTGGCAATGCTAACTTCCCTGCATCACAAACTCCAGCAGCCCCTCAGGATAACCCAGTGTCCTCAGTAGAATCCCGAGTGGCAATCTAGCTGCTGGCTCAGACGGTGACTATGAAGTGAACCAACAGGTGGTCCCAGTGAACACAAACCGAGCTGCAGTAGCTACTAGGGTTTGGGACTTCACCCAAATAAACCCTCCAGCTTTCCATGGATCTAAGGTGGGAGAGAACCCCACAAGAGTTTGTAGATGAGGTGCGGAAGATCACTCGGATTATGGGTGTTAGTTCTGCAGAGAGTGCTGATCTGGCTGCCTACCAGTTGAAAGGGGTGGCTCAAATTTGGTATGGCTAATGGAAGGATGGGAGGCTAGGAGCAGCAGGGCTAGTAGAGTGGGAAGAGTTCACAACTGCATTTCTAGACAGATTCTTTCCTTAGGAATTGAGGGAAGCCAAGGTCGCAGAATTCATGAATCTAAGGCAGGGTAACAGAACCATAGAGGAGTGTGCATTGGAAATCACTCAGTTGTCGAGGTATGCTCCTAAGATGGTAGCCAAGCCAAGGGTTCGCATGCTCAAATTCATTAATAAAGTGTCAGACTTGGTACTTAAAGAGTGGAGAACCACAATGCTCATCAAGGACACTGACCTCTCCAACCTCATCATTCATGCCCAGTAGATTGAGGAAGAAAAGTTGAAGGATATAGAGTGGGAGAACAAGCGAGTGGAATAGGTTAGTCGAATTATGGCCACTAGAGATCCGGCAATAATAGTCGCCTACAGTAGCAACAACAGAAGACTCCAACACCCACATCAGTCAGTGCCACTACTTTTCAATCCCGCAAGTATCAAAAGGGTGGAGCATCTGGCTCTCAGTCCCATAGTTACAGTGCCAGTAATTGTAACCCAGCTTGTCCTATGTGTGGCAAGAACCATCTAGGGAAATGCCACATGGGTAAAGAAGGTTGCTTTGGATGTGGGCAGTTGGGTCGCAGGTTAAAATATTGTCCTTCAGCAGTACGGGGGAGAGCTCAGTCTACTTCAACAGTCCTAGCAGGCTGTCTAGCTTAGCAGGGAAATACTTCAGGTACAGATGGCAGTCAGCGCCAAAATCGCTTTTATGCTTTTTCCTCTCGTCAGGATCAGGAGAGCTCACCTGACGTGGTCACAGATATATTAATTCCTTTCCACCTCAATGTATATGCCCTACTAGATCCAGAAGCCACACTATCGTTCGTGATTCCTTATGTAGTTGTTCGGTTTGAAATCAGTCCAGAAGTTCTCTCAGAACCATCTCTACCCCAATTGGTGAGTTAGTTAGAGTTAACCAGGGGTATAGAAACTGCTAGTCTTAGTGTTGAATAAAGTCATTCCACCTGATCTATTAGAGCTAGACATGGTCGATTTTGACCTCATTCTTGGCATGGATTGGTTATATTCCGGTTATGCCTCAGCCTACTGCAGCACTAGAGTCGTCAAGTTTCAGTTTCCAATGAACCAGTCTTAGAATGGATGGGTAGTGTTTCAGCACCTAAGGGTCAGTTTATTTCCTACCTTAAGGCAAGAAAGCTCATTTCGAAAGGGTGCATCTATCACCTAGTTTGGGTCAAAGATTCTAGCTCTGAGACCCCAACTATTCAGTAAGTTTCAGTTGTTAGTGAATTCCCTAACGTCTTCCCCGAAGATCTTCCCAGAGTTCCTCTCAAGCGGGAAATAGACTTCGGCATAGACCTTCTTCCAGACACTTAGTCCATTTCTATTCCTCCTTATAGAATGGATCCAGCTGAGCTTAAGGAGTTGAAGGAAAAGATAAAAGATCGTCTAGACAAGGGTTTCATAAGCCAACATGTAACGCCCCGAGTTTATACCCAGGACGGAACACGGTACATGAAGCCACAAGTAACCCCAAGTCAACTCCTGGTCTATGATACACTAGAATTCTGAGTAAAACTAATAGCGGAAGCATTGAAATAATAACGTAAGACATTCATGAAAATAAGTCTAAATCACATAGTTTAAAACTTTTGAACAACACTAATAAGCTGAAAACCACATCTATGTTTGAAACCCATCTAACTGAGGAGTTGCTGGGACAAGACCCTAGCTAACTCTAAGTCTAACTGAAAATAATAAAAGAAATTGAAATAAATGAAATAATGTTCCCGGAGGATGAGGACCCACACTGCTTCTACTGAGAGAGATATCTGAGTGAAATCGGCTAACGGCGCTGGGTCTGAGAACCTGCAGGTGTATCAGGAAATGATATAGCATAAAAGTATGCATCAGTACTTTGAATATACTAAGTAAGCAGGAGAAAACATAACTGAATATAAAAGACTGAACCGAAAGTGACATGCAATGACCAATTGAGATACTGAGCTGAATAATTGTATTAGACTGAGATGGTCAAGACGATCCTGTCTAATGGTCAAAGACATGCCCTATGTCTGAAAGTTCTAAGTCTGAGATACTATACTGGACTGATCTAAACTAATAGAGCTAAAACTAAACTGAACTGAATTGCTTATTCTGAGATTGGACTGAGCTGACTAGTGGGAAAGTCTATAACCAACATATAACCACATGAGCTAAATGTGGAATCTGATGAATACACCCCACCGGTAGGACTCAACATACCTTGCTAGGGTATAAATGCATGAACTGGGTGATCACAAAAGTCTGGGGCCGATCAGGCCAATAAGTATTGTAACCTACGTTGGCAACATATTTCTGGGAACTTGGGTGCGCTGGAACCCCGATCCGCTCGGTGTTAAGTCCTTCTCCCACTAGAATACCTAAACTGAATACCAAGCTGATAGCTCAAAACTGGGGTCCAAGACTAGTCAGGGATATAAATGATAAAACTCTGGGAGTCTTATCGGACCAGATTCTGACTGGGTTCTAGACTGGTCAGAGCTTCTTATCCAGAAGCATCGTAACATTCCTAGAACAAATTGAAGTCTGAACTGGGGTCCTAAGGCTAGTCAGAGTCATAAGTATAAAATGTCATGACTGCCTAATGGACCAATAAACTAGATTTTGATTTTAATTCTGATAACTGGGAGGTGATACGGACACCTCAGGAATTTCTGTAGTCAAACTGATCGGCTAGCATTATTCTGGCCAACCCGGAGGTTGCTAAAAAGCTGACTGAGACTAGGATAACATTTCTGAGTATATAACTTGCTGACTGAAATTTTCTAACATACCAGTGACTGATTTTCTAACACATACAAATATTATAGAATCCCCTAACTCTGACAGATTCAAGAAATTTTTGAGAAATTTATTACTTAGCAGGATTTTAGTTTATGATTTCCAAGAGCTAGGGCTAAAATTTCTACTTCACTGCATCATTATAATTACAAATTGGTGGAAACATCTAAAATTATAATAGCATGATGTTCTATATAGATTAAACAAAGTATGATATCAATATCTCTATAATAGAAAACTCAGGGCTAAAACTGATAACGAACTAAGGAAGAATTTTAGGGGACACAAGGGAAGAACAATTCCCTCGTTGAATTCCCACATACCTGAGTTGAATTTCCTTGGAGGAGGAAGCTTAAATATGCTGGAATGGGTGTGAAGCCCTAGTCTTGCCTGAGAGTTCTTGAGAGGGAATACGATCGGTTTCTAAAAGTTGACGTGGGGAATGAGGGGAAAAACCAATCAATCCCTCAAATATCTCTATAATTTTACCCTAAATGACGTAGTTTAGGGATTAAATAGGTAGGAGATTACAAAAATATCCCTGGGCTAAAATTTGAAATCTGATTGACTAGGTCCCAGTGGGTCACTCAACGAGTCGTTGGTCGAGACCACGACTCATTGGGTCTACTGCCTGAAGGCCACTGAAGTCACCACGAGGGATCTAACAAATTGTCCCTTGTGGCCACGACTCGTTACATGACCCATCAAGTGCACTGGTCATCTGGCCACCTGGGTTCATCACGGACAACCCAATGACTCGTTGGGGCTGACCACAACTTGTGGTCACCATCCTTCAGGTACACTGTCTCAAACTTAGAAAATTCTCATCAAGCTAGTAATGATTCACCTCACGACTCATGGTGATAGACCACGAATCATGATGTTCTTTCATCAAGTACATTGTCTCCTTTTCTCATCTCCTCACTGCCACTTCCCCATGATTGACCCAACGAATCGTGGGGACTGACCACGACTCATTGGGTCGTCCGTGGGGTACCCTTCTCCCATTTCTCAATCCCTTTCCCACGACTGATCTAACGAGTCGTTGGATCTCACAACGACTCGTTAGGTGAGTCGTTCTGCGTCTTTTCTGCATATTTACAGTTTTTTTCTTTCTTTTAAGTCTGGAATCTAGCCTTTGAGTTTTCGGGGCATTACACAGGTGCTCTAGTGTTGTTCGTGCGAAAGAAAGATGATACTCTCAGAATGTGTATCGACTACCATCAACTGAACAAGGTTACAGTTAAGAATAGGTATCCCCTACCCAGGATTGACGATTGTTCAACCAGCTTCAAGGAGCCAGTTATTTTTCCAAGGTAGATCTCAGGTCGGGGTATCATTAGCTTAGGGTCAAGGAATGTGACATACCAAAAATAGTCTTCAAAACTCGGTATGGTCACTATGAATTTGTTGTTATGTCCTTCGGACTAACTAATGCCCCTACAGCTTTCATAGACCTGATGAACATAGTATTCAAATAGTATCTGGACATGTTCTTCATTGTGTTTATAGACGACATTTTGGTGTACTCTAGAAATGAATAGGAGCATGCTAACCATCTGAGGATCGT
The DNA here is from genome assembly GCA_018107945.1 of Datura stramonium. Taxonomy (NCBI): domain Eukaryota; kingdom Viridiplantae; phylum Streptophyta; class Magnoliopsida; order Solanales; family Solanaceae; genus Datura; species Datura stramonium. Next base: position 1,702 of record JACEIK010003365.1, on the reverse strand, counting down.
GTTGCAGACTCTTAGAGACTGCTAGTTGTTCATTAACTTTAGAAAATGTGAACTATGGCTGAATTCTGTGGCTTTCCTCGGTCATGTTTTCTCAGGTAAGGGTTTTCAAGTCGATCCTCAAAAAATAACGGCAGTGAAAGATTGGCCAAGACCTACTTTCCCAACAGATATCAAAAGTTTTCTGAGCCTAGCAAGTTATTATCGACGGTTCGTGGAAGGATTCTCTTCTATTGCGTCTCCTCTATCTAAACTCACTCAGAAAAAAGGTGAAGTTTCAGTGGTCAGATGCATGTGAGCATAGTTTCTAGGAGTTGAAGACTCAACTCACTATAACTCCAGTTTTGACCTTATCAGAAGGAACAGATGGGTTCGTAGTCTGTTGTGATGCTTCCAAAGTTGGTCTTGGTTTTGTTTTGATGCAGTGGGGTAAGGTGATAGCTTATGCCTCCAGACAACTCAAAGTTCATGAGAAGAATTATCTTACTCATGATCTTAAATTGGCAGCAGCGGTGTTTGCTCTAAAAATATGGACGCATTACCTTTATGGGGTTCACGCGGATGTTTTCACCGATGACAAGTGACTTCAGTATGTATTCGGTTAAAAAGATTTAAATCTTCATCATAGAAGGTGGTTGGAATTATTAAGGATTATGACATTAGCATGCTATACCATCCGGGCAAGGCCAATGTGGTGGTTTATGCCCTAAGTAGGATGTCCATAGGGAGCGTTGCTCATGTTGAAGAGGGCAGAAAAGAACTGGCAAAGGATATTCATATGTTAGCTCAATTGGGAGTGCAATTGGTGGATTTAGCTAAGGGTGGAGTAGTACTGTAGAGTGGGTCAGAATCCTCGTCAGTTGTTGAGGTTAAGTCAAAGCAGGATAAAGATCCCATACTGCTTAAGTTGAAAGAAGTAGTTCTAAGAAAAGAAGTGGAGGCTTTCTCCAAAAGGGGAGATGGTGTGCTTCGTTATCAGGGCAGGCTATGCGTTTTGGACGTTGATGACTTGAGACAACGGATACTGGAAGAAGCACATAGCTCTACATATTCTATCCACCCAGGTGCCACTAGGATGTACCGTGAACTAGGGGAAATCTACTGGTGGAACGGTATGAAAAGAGACATTGCAGAGTTTGTGGCTAAGTTCCCGAACTTCCTACAGGTTAAGGTTGAACGCCAAAGACCTGCGGTTATAACTCAAAATATTAAAACACCCACGTGGAAGTGGGAAGAAGCGAATATGGACTTCAATACAGGTCTACCTCATACTCGTCAACAACATGATTCAATTTGGGTGATAGTAGATTGGATGACCAAGTCGACACATTTTCTCTTAGTTAAAACTACAAACTCAGCTGAGGATTATGCTAAAATGTACATTCGAGAGTTGGTTAGACTGCATAGAGTTCCCTTATCCATTATTTCAGATAGAGGTACCCAATTCACCTCGCAATTTTGGAAGTCATTTCAGAAAGGACTCGATACTCAGGTCAGACTCAGTGAAGCTTTTCACCCTCAGATAGATGGACAAGCTGAGCGGACTATTCAGACCTTAGAAGATATTCTAAGAGCTTGTGTGATCGACTTCAAGGGAAGTTGGGATAATCACCTACCTCTTATCGAGTTTGCGTATAACAACAACTACCACTCAGATGGCCCCATTTGAGGCATTGTTGATACAAGGTATAGGTCTCCAATAGGG
>JACEIK010003364.1:152505-168952 GCA_018107945.1 Datura stramonium | reverse complement strand
ATATAAAATCACATGAAAATGTATCAAATAGCTTAGACAACACGACTAATTTAAGCTATAAAGCGTATCACGGGACCTATATTATTTCCCGTGATCATGCCACCGTAGGTTCTTATTGATACATTATAATATTAATGGATCCCCTCTTTCGTGATATCACATACTGTACGTCCCTTGCCTGGAAAGCCTGGGACGACTCTACCCACTTGAGTGAGATATTTGGGGCATCATGTAAAGCTCTACCATGATGGTGTCGATTATGACGAGTCCTCCCATTGTTCCTCATGATTATGCATGGTTATGTTCATATCAATTTTGCTCAAGTCACGTTTAATAAAGCTTTTCTCCTATTATTATGATTATGACTGATTTATGAATGTACTGAAAACCTTGAGCCTTATGTTCTATTATAGTATTTACGATATGATCATGTTGTCCTACTCTTATGAACTTTTATGTATTTTAAATGTCTGTTTTACTTACCTTGCATACTCGGTACATTCCACGTACTGACTGTATACTCTATGTTGTATCGTTTTATGATACAGGCCCCGATCTTCAGGCTCAGCCCTATCATTAGCCAGCTCCAGAGTTTGCATCCAGCTTAGTGGTGAGTCCTCATCACCCAAGGACCGTTTTCTTTCAGATATCGATGTTCCTTCAGTTTTCAGACTTGTTGGGTTAGTTGGGGGTTTTGTCCCATCAACCCATCAGATATGTTATAGGCTTTCAAACTATATGTAGTATTCAGTTGTCATATATGAAGTGCGTTTCGTTTTCAATGCTATGTCATGATTATGCTTCCGCTATGTTACTATGTTGAGTATTCCTCTTTATTTGATTGAATTAGATGTATGTTCATGTCATGGATCAACTTGGAGTCTCTCGGGGCTCCTTATCTCGTGTCTCAATCCGAAACTATGCTCGGGTCGTGACACCAACCTATCTAGCCCCTGGGTCTGCAACTGAGCCCGTTGGGCTCCTGTAGCTGTGTCTGAGCCCGGAGGAATCCTGTAACTGCACCCTGGGCACACAAGGCTCGACGAGGGTCAGTGATGCCGATATGGTAGAAAAATAGAAGTCCATTCATGGATAGACTGTAATATGGCCCTTGGTCCTTAATAAAGTCCCTTGGGACATCATATAGCTCCTTGGAGCAATCCATATAGCCCCGAAGGCGACGACACAGCTAGTAACGCTGAGGTTGGTCAACGGAAGGCTATATAGGGTAGGGTCAATCCCAACCTAAATAGAAAACGCTAATCTCAAACTAACGGTAGTAGCTAATCACAATATACATGCTTCTGGATTTCTTACAAGGATTTAGGTCGTATTACAATACGACAGAAATAACTTGCCGAAGGAATTTGCCTTAACATACCTTGAATGTCGACTTTTATTTAACTGGCGAGTTTCAACCTCTAAATGGCGGTTCCACCCAACTGCAGCCCTTATGCTGAGAGAATAGGGCTAATTTCAATACTAAATTTGGCAAATAACAATATCTTTCGATAATAATATTAACTATAATTCAACTCTGAATAACTCGGTCGAAAACCCATAATTTCTCGAGAGTTCAAAAGGGAGAAATGCTTACCTAATCCATGTGGCCTTTTAGGATTCAATTTGGAGTAATTCTAACAACCTTTACTCAGTGGGGTTCCGGTATACCGAGCAAATGCTCATGAAATAACTCCATAGAAATGCTTTCCATAGGCCTAAAACTTTTTACCTAAAGTTAATTTGCATTTGGACGGCGTTTGATAGCATAATTTGAAGAAAATTAATGAAAACCCACGCTGCTCTCTCTATTAAGCCAAGGAAGATATGTTGAAATGATTTAAATTCAACCAAGGAGGATTATATACGCATAGGGTGGTGGCCTAGGGGCACCTTGGGCTGGCCAACGCGTCGCGCCTCCCAGGGTGCTGGCATGCTAGTGCACCGCGCTACCCAGCACACAAGAAGGCTGGTGCGTCGTGCTGGCCCCTCATGGCCTGGCCTCGCCCGACCCTGCTTCCGAAGATCTTCCCACATGTGTCAAGATCTCTCTACTCATCACAAGCCCACACGCACGCACACTAACCTCTAACATCTTATGGGGTGTAACAATTGCATTGTATTTCATATTTCATATTGCATTGATTAGCAATTTCTATAACTATTTTCCTTACTTGGTTATTATATTTACTTATTGCTTGATTATAGTTATCTTCATTCTCTCTATTTCCCCTAAGTTAGTGGATTCGACGCATATGACTTGAGTACATTTCATACTTTTTATGATATAGATGGTTAACTATCACGACCCGAACGTACACCCGGATCGTAGACACGGGACAAGGAGCCCCGAGAGACCCCAAGTCAACCCATGGCATGAGAATACATCTAATTCAATCACATAAGCGGGAGACTTAACATAAGAAAATGTAAACATGTCATAAATACGGAGAAAGGACAATATGTAATCCATACATAACAGCTGAATACAACTTGTAGTCTGAAAAGCCTCTAATCTTAAAAGACGGGTTGATGGGACAACTCCCCAACTAACCCAACAATTCTGAAACTGAAAGAAAAGCATAGAGTCTAAACATATGGCCCTCAGAACATGAGGACTCACCAAATAAGCTGATAGCGAACTCTGAGGAGCTACTGAGTAGGGTGAGCCTGAGAGTCGGGTCCTGTATCATGAAATGATACAACATAGAAAGTATGCGGTTAGTGCGTGGAATGTACTGAGCATGCAAGGTAAGTAAAACGGACATTTAAAATATATAAATATCATAAGTGATCATAAGAGTAGGACATCATGCTCATATCATAAATATCATACCATAACATAAGGCTCAAGGTCTTCAAAACATTCGTAATACAATCATAATCATAATCGTAAGAGAAAAGCTTTATTTAACATGACTTGAACCAATATACATAATCATAAGCATGTATAGATCATGAGGAACAGTGGGGGATTCTCTTAACCGACATACCCCATATGAGCACACATGAAGCCCGACTTGTAACTCTAGTCGGGAGGGTGTTTGTACCTTGTCAAGGGTAGGACCATGAAAGTGTGATATCACCATGAAAGGGCCATTTGGGAAGGGGACAGTCCCATAGGAGGTCCCAACAAACCTACGGTGGCACGTAATTTATGAGGTTCGGGGCAGAACCTAGGCCCCGAACCTACTCAGTGTTCAATACTACTCCCAAAACATGTATAGTGCTCACAGCATAACATGCATGAATTCATGAGCTAGTTAAATCAGGATAATCATAAACATACTAGTATATACGTGAACTAGCCATAAAATGAGGCCCGTGAGTCGGCCAAAACATAATTCATGATTCATAAGGTTCATACATACTTGTAAATCATGCATATAGCTTGAAATTCATAAAATCATGATGGGTAATATCATAAATCCATAATTCAAATCGTAAATCATGTTGGGTTCATAAGTATCATCATTTAAAGAGAAGATAATAAATCGATTCATCATGAGTTATGCATAATTAGGCTTAATTTCATAGAACTCAAAATCGACAAAATTATAAATGATTTAAATAATAAAAAATGATCAGAACCCATAGATTATGATGAGATTCTAAGATCACAAAACCCATTATCAAATCATTAGACTTTTATAAAATCATCTTCAAAACCCCATGAGTTTTTAATAAATTTTTTGTAAAAATCATAGAGGATGGGCATGGGTGTGGAAGAAATTACCCATTGATAGCCTTACATACCTGGGAATGACTGGTTCTTAACTTTCCTAGATTGCCCAAGAGGAAATTGACGAAGAACACCTTGAAATCACCTAAATCACCTTTCTATCACCTTCCCAAACCTTTGCATGCATGAATGAGGACTTAGGCTAGTCTATCCCCTCTTAAACCATCCTTTCTGATGTTAAAACGACGTAGTATAGGCCCCTAGGACTTAGGAATTATGGAAAGGCCCTTACTAAAATCGCAGAAATTTGTTGACTACCAATCCACACGAGGGACTGGACGACTCATCACCAAGACCAATGACTTGTGGCTTGGAGTCGTGGAGTCTACTGCCCAATTCACTCAGGGGACCCCACGAATCGTAGTGGCTGGCCATGAATCATGGTCACCACCCGTGACCTCCACTGCCCCAAAACATTAGCCAACCTCTCAATCCATGCCACGGATGACCTCACGAGTCGTGAGGTCTTACCAAGACTCGTGGTCATGCTCGTGGCCTGGCACAACACCTTTCCAAGTCACCTCACGACTCGTGGTCACTCCTCACGAGCCACTTCACGAATCATTCTGTGACCTGGTGCGAAATTTCAGTTTTTCACCGTTTTGACTCCCGGATCTGATCCTTAGGTCCCCAGGGTATAACAATATCTCCCCCTTGGAAACATTTATCCTTGAATGTTAGAAACACACAGAAACTTAGAAACATGCAATCATTATATGTAAACACTAATTATTTAAACCGAAAACTGACGGAATGACTACCTCCGAAAAGAACTACATAGTTGAACTGAATTCAAACGTCACATACATCTATCATAACATAAATCAAACTTGTGGACATGAACAGAATATGGAAACTGATTAGAGAATTAGGGCAAAACTAATACCTCAAACTGAAACTGAGCTGGTAGGGAACAGGTGAGGGTATTTAGCCATCATAACTTCTTCAGCTTCCCACGTATCTCCCTCGACACGTTGATTTATCCATAACACCTTTACTGAAGCTACTTCTTGGTTCCTCAGCCTCCGAACCTGACGATCCAAGATTGCAACTGGAATTTCCTCATAGATGAGGCTACCTCTCACACCAACACTTTTCACCAGGACAACTAAAGCTAGATCACCCAAGCACTTTTTCAAGAGCGATACATGAAAGACGGAATGAACGGAAGATAACTCTGATGGAAAGTCCAACTCATACGCTACCTTACAACCTCTTCTCATAACCCGGTAGAGACCAACATAGCGGAGACTGAGTTTTCCTTTCTTTCCGAACCGCATGACTCCCTTCATGGTAGATACCTTCAAAAACACCCAATCGTCCACCTCGAACTTCAACTCTCTCCTCCTCACGTCAGCATATGATTTCTGATGACTATGCACGGTCTTTAACTGATCCCTTGTCAACTAAACCTTTACCATAGCCTCATGAACCGAATCAGGCCCTATTATAGCTACCTCACCAACCTCAAACCATCCAATGGGCGATCTACACCTTTGTCCATAAAGAGCCTCGAATGGTGCTATTTGGATGCTAGAGTGATAGTTGTTATTATAAGCAAATTTGATCAAGGGAAAATGATCATCCCAGCTACCTTTGAAATCCATCACACACGCTCTCAACATGTCCTTGAGAGTCTGGATTGTTCGTTCGGCTTGATCATCCATTTGCAGTTGAAAGGCTGTGCTGAGCTTAACTTGAGTCCCAAGCCCCTTCTGAAATAACCGCCAGAACTGGGAGGTAAAATGAGCACCTCGGTCAAAATTAAAAGACAATTGCACTCCATGTAACCAAACCAACTCCCGAATATACAACTTGGAATAATCATCCGCTAATCTGTGGTTTTCACTGGTAAAATGTGTGCTGCCTTGGTCAACATGTCTACTACCACTTAAATGGAATCATATTGTCGGAGAGTACGGGGTAGGCCGGTAATGAAATCCATATTAATCTCTTTCCACTTCCAAGTGGGAATGCTAATGTCCTGAAGTTCGCCTCCCGGCCTTTGATGTTCGACTTTCACTTGCTGACAGTTTGGGCACTTGGCTACGAATTCTTTAATATCCCTCTTCATGCCATTCCACCAATATATTTCCCGCAAATCATGATACATCTTGGTGGCACCCAGATGGATATAGTACCAGGATCCATGTGCCTCATGCAATATCCGGTCCCTTAAATCATCTACATCTAGAACACACACACGACCCTGGTACTGCAACACACCATCTCCCCCTTGGGAGAAAACCTCCACCTTCTGACTCCGGACAGCTTCTTTAAGCTTTACCAAAATCGAATCCTCATCTTGTCTAGCCTTCACATCAATCACCAAGGACAATTCGGATCCATTTTGCACAACAACGTCGCCGTCAGTCGAGTCGACTAATCTAACTCCCAACCTTGCAAGTCGATGGACATCTTTCACCAACTCCTTCTTTCTCTCAACCACATGGGACACACTCTCCATAGAGAGTCTACTAAGTGTGTCCGCTACCACATTAGCCTTACCCAGGTGGTAAAGAACACTCATATCATAGTCCTTGAGTAACTCCAACCACCTCCTTTGTCGAAGATTGAGATCTTTCTATGTAAACACTTGCAAACTCTTGTGGTCCGTAAATACATCCACGTGGACCCCATACAAGTAATGCCACCATATCTTCAGTACAAACACCACCGCGGCCAACTCAAGATCATGGATCGGGTAATTCTTCTCATGGATTTTCAAATGTCTTGAGGCATACGCTATCACTTTCCCATGCTGCATCAACACACACCCAAGTCCGATTTCCAAAGCGTCACAATATACTACAAAACCATCGGTACCCTCGGGTAGGGTCAACACTGGTGCTGAAGTGAGTCGAGCCTTCAACTCTTGGAAGATTTTCTCACAAGCCTCCAACCATTGGAACTTCACCTTTTTCTGAGTCAATCTGGTCAATGGTGCTGCAATTGATGAAAATCCCTCAAAAAACCTCTGATAGTAGCCTGCTAGGCCCAAGAAACTCCAAGTTTCAAAAGGATTCACCGGTCTGGGCTAATTCTTTACCGCTTCAATCTTATGAGAATCCACCCTTATGCCCTCACTCGATACCACGTGGCCTAAAAATTCCATGGAGTCTAACCAAAAGTCGTACTTACTGAACTTTGCATATAATTGGCGATCCTTGAGAGTCTGCAACACTACCCTCAAATGAGTGGCATGCTCCTCCTCGCTCCGAGAGTATATAAGAATATCATCGATTAACACGATCATGAACATGTCTAGATATTGCTTGAACACCCTATTCATCAGGTCCATAAAAGTTGCAGGCGGGTTTGTTAGTCCAAAAGACATAACTACAAACTCATAATGGCAATACCGTGTCCTAAAAGCTGTCTTCGGGATATCACACTCCCGAACCCTGAGCTAATGATACCCGAACCTGAGATATATCTTTGAGAAACATCTAGCACCTTGGAGCAGGTCAAACAAATCATCAATCCTGGGTAAGGGGTACCTGTTCTTGACGGTGACCTTGTTCAATTGTCGGTAATCAATACACATGCAAAGGGATCCATCCTTCTTTAGGACAAAGAGGACCGGTGCATCCTATGGATACTTTCTCGGCCTAATGAAACCCTTATCCAACAAGTCCTTCAACTGATCCTTCAACTCCTTTAGCTCGGCTGGAGCCATCCTGTACGGAGGAATAGAGATAGGTTACGTATCAGGTAAGAGATCAATGCTGAAATCAATTTCCCTCTCAGGAGGAACACCTGGCAAATCATCCGGAAAAACCTCTGGATACTCACACACTACCGGAACTGACTGGATAGTCGGGGTCTCGGACTTAACATCCTTAACCATAACTAGGTGATACATGAAGCCCTTAGAAGTCATCTTCCTGGCCTTAAGATATGAAATAAATTGATTGGATGGTACAGCTGAATTACCCTTCCACTCTAAACCTGCCTCACCCGGAAATCGAAATTCCACCACATGGGTCCTACAATTTATCAAAGCATAACATGCAAAAAACCAATCCATACCCAAAATGATGTCAAAGTTAGTCATAGCTAACTCTACTAATTCTGCGGAGGTAACTTTATGCAGCACTGTGATAGGCCAACCTCTATACACCCGCCTAGCTACAACTGATTCACCGACTGGGGTAGAGTCTGAGAACGGTTCTAACAAAATTTCAGGGCTAACTCCAAAACTACTAGCAATATAAGAGGTCACAAAAGACAAAGTAGCTCTTGGATCTAACAAGGCATAAGCATCAATATGGAAGACTTGCAACATACGAGTGACCACATCTGGTGAAGCCTTCTACTCCTAGCAGGATACTAAAGCAAAAAATCTATTTTGGCGCTGACCGCCTGCTGAACTAGTAGAGGAACCCTACTGAGGGGGACGTGCTACTAGGGCGACAGAACTGGCTACTATTACATGGGACCCACCGACCCCTGACCTGGCTGAGGGGCAATCCCTAAGTCTGTGCCCGAATTTGCCACACCCGAAACATGCATCTGAGCAAACTAAGCACCTCCCGGGATGATTCTTGCCGTACTTCGCAGAAGATGGAAAAGTGCGCTCCACCTGCATGCTACCCTGATCCCTCGAGCCTGAATCCCTGCTCCTCTGATCTCCTCTGAACCTAGATGGCGTGCTGGTCGATGATGGAGCTGGGGCGATAGACCTGTACTTGGACTGCTGACGCTGGCCACCCCCTGACCTAACCTAAGAAACCCCATATCCATCAGTCCTGGCCCTCTAGGACTCCCTCTGTCTCTAGTAGACCGACTCCGTCTGTTGAGCATGTAGTACAATGCGAGGAAATTCGATATCCCGATGTAGCATGGCGATCATGCAATCATTTTCCAAATAATCTGCCACCCCATGACAAAATGACTCAGCCGAGCCCTCTGTTCTGCCACCAACTCTAGAGCATACTTGATAATCGAGTGAACTCTAATTCATACTCCTGAACGGACATGTTACCCTTCTTCAAATTAACAAACTCGGCCGCCTTGAGCTCCCTCATCTCCCGAGGGAAGAACCAATCCATAAACGCCGCGAGGAACTCCTCCCAACCTATCGGGCCTGCACACACTTCCTTGGCATCACTCCACTTCTTAAACCATATATGAGTTACCCCCTTTAGCTGATAGGAGGTCAAGTCAACACACTCCCCGTTGTTCACCCCCAAAACCTGGGTGATCTTCAGAATCTCCTCAATGAAATCATGTGGATCCTCGTCCACCCTCGACCCCGTGAACTCAGGAGGGCTCATCCTCAATAAATCCCTTACCCTAGCCGCCGCCGTATTCCCATTCTGAGGGTAATGCGCCACTATCTGATTTTGAACCTAGGTTGTCATGGCCTGTCTCAGCATCTGAATTGCTGCCCTAAACTCAACGTGGGCAGTTGGCTCTAGTGCGTGCTCCTCGTGAATGGGTGGGGCTGGATGATGCTCCTCACAATTGGCACCCTCATGATCATTACCGTTACCATTTCTTTTGGTGTTCACTCAGCGTGGAGGCATGATGTTGCAAACGTGAATATCATTAATTAGAAGGGCGGAAGACTTTTCATCGCATGACATAGATCATGAAAGAAGGGAACATTTCTTAAACGTCTAGTAGCCTCTTTGTCATAAGTGTGTTGCGCTTCACACCCATGAAAGCGAATCTACTCAACGCGACTTTCAAACACCCTAGGACACTCTAAAACCTATGGCTCTGATACCAAGTTTGTCACGACCCGAACGTACACCCGGATTGTAGACAAGGGACAAGGAGCCTCGAGAGATCCCAAGTCAACCCTTGGCATGAGCGTACATCTAATTCAATCACATAAGAGGAAGACTTAACATCAGAAAAAGTAAACGTGTCATAAATATGGAGAAAGGACAATACATAATCCATACATGACGGTTGAATACAATTTGTAGTTTGAAAAGCCTCTAATCATGAAAGACGGGTTGATGGGACAACTCCCCAACTAACCCAACAATTCTGAAATTGAAAGAAAAGCATAGAGTCTGAACATATGGCCCTTGGAACATGAGGACTCACAAAATAAGTTGATAGCGAACTCTGAGGAGCTACTGAGGAGGGTGAGCCTAAGAGTCGGGTCTTGTATCATGAAACGATACAACATAGAATGTATGCGGTCAGTACGTGGAATGTACTGAGTATGCAAGGTAGGTAAAATAGACATTAAAAATATATAAATCTCATAAGTGATCATAAGAGTAGGACATCATGCTCATATAATAAATATCATACCATAACATAAGGCTCAAGGTCTTCAAAACATTCGTAATACAATCGTAATCATAATTGTAAGAGAAAAGCTTTATTTTGTCACGCCCCACCTTGGAGGCATGACTGGCACCTGGTGCCCTACTAGGATCTGAATTGACTTAACTAGGCATGTGCACTCCTAGTGCAGTCTTATTCCCCAAATCAAGAAAACAACGGGCTATATCTCGGCTGTAAATACAACCTCCGGCCGACAAGGCCTTATAGCCACCTGTAAAGGAAAATAGCTAACCAGAAATAGGCAATAACAGGGAATCCTATGCGGGCCGAGAAGACCAACATGATGTCTAGTTATGACTGTAAAGTAAATCCAGTGCTAAGCTAAACTATGGCTGACAAGGCCGCTAACTTGCAGCTGAACAAGGCCCCACATGGCCAACACGTGAATTAAAACACATATGGGCCCCACACGTCCAATAACAACTAGCCATAGGGAAATAGAAACAATCTGCAAGCCTCTAGGAGTAATATGATGGTTGGGACAGGGCCCCGGCCTACCCAAAACTGTACAATCAAAAGAAGTAAACCTTTTATCTACGAGCTCCGTAGGAAAGGAGCTGACCTTTCTAACAACCCTGGCTGAAGGCTAAGAGGGACCAGCTCCTCGTCTTTCCGCACCTGTAGGCAAGTAATGCAGCANAGCTCCGTAGGAAAGGAGCTGACCTTTCTAACAACCCTGGCTGAAGGCTAAGAGGGACCAGCTCCTCGTCTTTCCGCACCTGTAGGCAAGTAATGCAGCACCCCAGGAAGGGCTTCAGTACTATATGTACTGAATATATAAGGCAATAACTGAATAAAAGAAATGAAACTAAGAATAACTGAAATGAAGGGATAGAGATCATAACTGACTAATAGAACTTCTTACTATCTAATTTATTAGTTAACTAAAGCAAAATAAAAACCTTACCTGGCCCCCATAAGCCGGAAGGTACAACCAGCACATAATTACCCACCTGGGGCTCCCATAAGCCCTGCTGAGTATACTTCAGTCTATATAACCCTATCAAGATCGCACTGGGTCAACTAATAGCTATAGCTATCATACCAGTCCCCTGGGTCTATAATTGAGCCCGCTCGGCCCCTGACTGTAGCTGTATCTGAGTCTAGTGGACTCCTGATATCTGTACCCCGAGCACCAGGATCGATGAGGGTGTGTAGAGCCAACCACGACATATAACAGCCCACCCATGGAATGGACTGTATGAGGACCTGGGACCCCATCTTCTTCCCTCGCGGAAGGCATACCTCTCCATAGAACGACGTTATCTCGCCCCTGGCGAGCGTCAACACAACTAATAACCCTGGGTTCGGTCACGAAGGCTATACATGCATAGTCCATCCCAAACTAAACATGGAATACGGGTTTCAGCTAATAACAACAACTAATCACAATAGGCATGCTTCTGGTATTCTTAATGGGATTTAAACTAAATTATCATGCTACAAAAACTAACTTGCCGAAGGAAACTGCCTTAACATACCTCATTCGTCGATTACTGGTTAACTGGCGAGTTTCAATTCATACTCAACTGCTCTTCCCAACTGCAATCATATTACTGGGGGAATATGACTAGTTTCAGTACTAAATTCGATAAAAATGATAACTTAATATATAAATATTAACTATATTTCAACTTAACGGAACACGGTCAAAAACTCGTAATTTCTCGAAAGTCCAGAAGGGAGAAATGCTTACTGAAGCCTGTTATCATATAGAAATTAGTTTGGAGCGATCCCAATGAATTTGGCTCGACGGGGTTATGATTTGCCAGGCGAATTTCATGAAAATAACTCCATAGAAATGCTTCTTGCATCCTTAAACTTCAATACCCGAAGTTAATTTGAATTCAGGCGGCATTTCGTAGCATAAACGGGGGAAAATTATTTGATTTCTTAGTTCCCTATTCTCTCTGGCCATGGATAACATATAAGAATGAAATGAAATGAAGGGGGAAAAGGTTTATATAGGTGAGGCCGGTGGGCAGGGGGCACCCCACACCTCTCAAGGCGCCACAATGCCCGGCACCTCATGCCCCTCAAGGCGCTAGTGGCCTGGCGTGCCGCGCTGGCTAGTGTCCTGCCGGCTGGCGCGTCGCGCTGGCCCGGCGCGACCTAACCTCATTCGACCTGACTTCTGAAGTTACTCTACACGTGTCGTACTCCCTTTATCTATTTCAAATTCACACGTACGTTTACTAATCGACAACTTTTACGGGGTGTAACATCCTTCCCCCCTAGGAATATTCGTCCTCGAATGTCTACTTGATTTACAGGAGTTTAACTCCTTTTAGGACTATTATTCTGGAAAAAGTTTTGCAGAGTTTCCCCTATAATATGGACTATTTGAAAACCCTGAAACGCAGAAAAGTTCAATACAGGCATTTCATATAACACTATAACAATTATTTCACAATAAGGCTGGAGTTAACTGAGCAATATATATAACACAAATCATGAAACAACAATTGAATCAATAACTTACCTTAACTGCATAATCTGGACTAAGCCTAGAACAAATGAGGATATCTGGATCTCATATCATCCTGAGCTTCCCAGGTCATCTCTTCTTTATTCTTGTTTCTCCACAATACCTTAATGGAAGTAACATCTTTAGTTCTCAACCTACTAACCTGTCGATCCAATATAGCTACTGGAACCTCTTCATAGGCTAACTCCTCAGTGACTTGGACATCCTCAACTGGCAAAACTCGAGACAGATCCCCTATGCACTTTCGTAGCATCGACACATGAAAGACCGGATGAACGGATTCCAATTCTAAAGGCAAGTCTAGCTCAAATGCCATATGGCCTATTCTCCAGAGTATTCGGTAGGTCCAATAAACCTTGGGCTAAGCTTACCCTTTTTACCGAACCTCATTACTCCCTTCATTGGCGAGACTGTCAAAAACACCCAGTCTTTCACATTGAACTCCAAGTTCCTACGCCGTACATCAGTGTAAGATTTCTGGCGGCTTTGAGTTGTCAACAAGCATTCTCGAATGAGCTTCACTTTCTCCTATGACTGATGGATCATGTCTGGTCCAATATTGAAGCCCAAACAGCGGGAGTTGGCCCGAGAACTGCATTAGTTAGCCAATTTGGCCATCCATATAGTAGACTCAGGAGACAGTGGAGCGGTAATTCAGAATACGGCAGTATCATCATTGGTTATGGAAGTGAAAGACGGCAGTACGAAGACCCTAACCTGGTTCAGCTCAGAAATAAGGATCAGTGAGGAGAAGTAGCAAATTTCAAGGTAACTAAAGATGGAGTTTTGAGGTATAGGGGTCGTCTTTGTGTGCCGGATGCGGCAGGGCTTCGCTAGCAGATCATGGGTGAGGTGCATTGTTCCTGTTGCTCTCTTTATCTAGGTTCAACAAAGATGTATCATGACATAAAAGAAAATTACTAGTGGTCGGGAATGAAAAAGAAGATAGCAGAATTTGTAGCTCAATGTCCTAATTGCCAGTAGGTGAAAGCCGAACATCAAAAAACCGACGAATTGTCACAGGAATAGTAGTGCCCATGTGGAAATGAGAGGCAGTTAATATGGATTTTGTGACAGGGTTACCCCATACCAGATGCATATTTGATTCCATCTGGGTGATTGTTGAAAGATTGACGAAGTCAGCTCATTTTCTGCCAGTCAAAATCACTTTCTGAGCTGAGGATTATGCTTAGCTTTACATCAGGGAAATAGTTAGATTACACGGTGTTCCAATGTCCATTATTTCTGACAGAGGAGCACAATTCATAGCTAGGTTCTGGCAGTCTTTTCAAAGAGGATCAGGAACTCAAGTTAATCTGAGTACAATATTCCATCCTCAAACAGATGGACAGGCAGAACGTACCATTCATACTCTCGAGGATATGTTACGGGCGTGCGTGCTAGACTTCGGGGACAGCTGGGATGAACATTTATCCCTTATTGAGTTTTCCTACAATAACAGTTATCACTCGACAATCCAGATGTCACCTTATGAAGCCTTATATGGGCGGAAGTGCAGATCTCCAGTTGGTTGGTTCAAAGTTGGAGAATCATAGTTATATATGCCAGACTTCCCATGGATTTGTGACTGAGGGCATTTGCCACAACATTGGCCTTCCCTGGATGGTACAAAATATTCACATCGTAATCTTTTAATAATTCTAACCAGTGGTGCTGCCACAGGTTCAACTCCTTCTATTTGAAAATATACTGGAGACTCTTATGATCAGTGAAAACATTTACGTGGACACCATATAGATAGTGTCTCCATATTTTCAAGGCATAAGTTACTACCGCCAATTCCAGATCATGGGTGGGGTAATTCTTTTCATACTTACTCAATTGTCTTGAAACATAAGCAATCACCTTACCATGCTGCTCAGCACACATCCTAACCTGATGCTCGAAGCATCACAATATACCACATAACCCTATGATCCGTCTGGCAAAGCTAATACTGGTGCTGATGTCAGCCTATTTTTCAGCTCCTAAAAACTCTGTTCACATGTTTTGTTCTAGTGAAATTTAGCTGCTTTTTGAGTTAACTTGGTAAAGGGTGCTGACAAAGTAGAAAACCCTTCTACAAACCTCTTGTAATACCCGGCTAACCCTAGGAAACTACGTACCTCAATCGAGGTGGTAGGTCTAGGCCATGTTTTTACTGCTTCAATCTTCTGTGAATCTACCTGGATACCAGCTTCTGACACGACATGACTCATAAAGGCCATTGAATTAAGCCAAAACTCACATTTAGATAACTTCACATACAGCTGGCGATCCTTGAGAATTTGGAACACAGTTCGTAGGTGATCTCGGTGGTCTTCCTCCGAACGGGAATACACCAAGATTTCATCAATAAATACTATCATAAACAAGTCCAGATACGGCCTGAAGATGTTGTTCATCAAGTCCATGAACACTGCTGGAGCATTCATCAGCCCGAAGGACATGACTAGAAATTCAAAGTGGCCATACCTGGTCCTGAAAGTAGTTTTTGGAATATCCCTCTCGCGAACCCGAACCTAATGGTACCCAGACTTTAAGTCAATTTTTGAGAAATACTTTGCCCCCTGTAGCTGATCGAACAAGTCATCTATTCTGGGAAGCGGGTACTTTTTCGTGATAATGACTTTATTAAGCTGCCGGTAATCTATACACATGCGGAGGAAACCATCCTTCTTCCTCACAAAGAGAACTGGTGCACCCCACGGTGAAGTACTCGGCCTGATAAATCCCTTATCCAACAGATCTTTTAACTGCTCCTTTAATTCTCTGAGCTCAGCAGGATCCATTCGGTATAGAGGAACAGATATAGGCTGAGTACCCGGTAATAGGTCAATTACAAAGTCGATCTCCCGTTCTGGGGGAATACCAGGTAGTTCATCTGTGAATACATCTGGAAATTTATTAACTACTGGAATGGACTGGAGAGTCATAGATTCTGCTTGTATATCCTGAACCCTGACAATATGATAAATACATCCTTTCGCTATCAATTTTCTCACCCGAAGATAGGAAATAAACCTACCTTTTTTGTGTGGCTGCACTACCTTTCCACTCCCGTACAACCTCCCCTTGAAAGTGGAATTGGACAGTCTTGGTCCAACATTCTATATTGGCATAACATGGCGCTAGCCAATCCATACCCATAATTGCGTCAAAGTCAATCATCTCTAATTCTACCAAATCTACTAAAGTCTGACGAACATCAACTTCTATTGTGCACCCTCGGTATACCCTTTTAGCTATGATAGAGTCACCGACGGGAGTAGATACTGAAAAAGGTCGCTGAAGAGATTCTGGCGTAATACCGAACTTTCGGGCCACTAATGGGGTAACATAAGAAAAGGTGGATCCTGGATCTATCAGTACATAAATAGAATGAGAGCAAATATCCAGCATACCTGTCACCACATCCGGCAACGACTCTGATTCCTATCGTCCCGGTAAGGCATAAGTGCGATTCGGACCTGTACCTGAACTAGATGCCCCTGGTCTACCTCGGCCTCTGCCGGCTGGACCTGAGGGCCTACGCCTGCTAGAGATATTGGGGCACGTGACCCTACTAAAGATCTATCTTGTCGGTCCCGATCACTTTGACCCCTGGCTGGATAATCTCTCATTCGATGACCCTCCTGTCCATAAGTATAACATGTTGTGGAACCATACCTGCATGCCCTAAAATGACGCCGACTGCAAACACGGCAAAGTGGCATGGTGAATCTACTCTGCTCCGATCCTCTCTACTGATCGTGAGCTCTCACCGGTCCTAACTACCCCCGACGACCAAATCCCCTCCCCTACTGCTGTTGTGGGGGTGGGGGTCTGGGTGGTCTGTCTGTAAATCGTGTCCTGGGTCCACCCTGGGACTCCTCCTACATGTCACTAGGTCTGGCCCGACGGTG
>JACEIK010003364.1:103104-129679 GCA_018107945.1 Datura stramonium | reverse complement strand
ACCGCGTTTGACTGCGTAATCGGAAGGAAATTTCAATGAATCCTTCGTACTCTCTTCTCCCTGGTTTTACCCTCTGTTTATCACTGGAAATTATATGAAATTCCATTTAAAATTGAAGTCCGGGGCTTTTATACTTGGGCCTGGACAGGGCCTCCGTGACACGGCACCAATGCGGAGGCCCTCCCTCTGTGGCACGTTGCCATCGCGGAGGGGCTCTGCCCCGGCTCCTCCCGCGATGGTTCGACGAATCTCTTATCCGGTCTTTCCGCGGGCCTTTTCCTTGCATGTATGACATTCAAAAACTCTTAACCAACATGCGAATAGGCCATCTACATGTCGAGAATTTACGGGGTGTAAGAGGTATTTACCATAAGATTTCAACCAATCACGTATTTAGGTGTGACATTGAGTAGTAAAAGATTTACTATTTGTGTAATTCACACCATTATTAGACAAAACGACAGGTAAAATCACATCTTGGGCATCTAAATGTTTATCCTATGCAAGAAAATACAATTAATCCAAGCAGTACCATTTTCTATACAAATATTTTGTCTTAAATTTTGTGTTGCCAAAAAGAATAGTCAAGATGATAGAGGCAGTATGTACGATATTCTATAAGACAGAGGAAACTAGAGGTTTTAAGAAGGCACGGATTGCCTTGAAAACATTGTGAAAATCAAAGTATTGAAATGTCATGATCTATGAATCTATATTCAAGATCATATGGTGTTTTGATGATTGAAAAATATTGTACAAGTGATAATCTATATGGAGAAGGAAGTATGAAAAATGGAGTTCAAAAACCTGGTCATCTGCAGATCTCAAGAAGAAATAAAGAAGCTAGCAACACTATCAGGGGAATTGATTAAAAAACTTATTCCTCTGACAAAATTGGAGAATACAATGAAGAAGTTATTTTGTGAAGACTTGTAGAATTAGTTGTGACTCAATCCAATTTTACAAGGAACCATAGTTCAAAGCATGAAAATATTTATCATAAATTGTGCACATGGACTTAGCTTAGAATTAGGAGAATTAAGCATAACACATGAAGAAGATTCAAACCAAGTCAAACAAGGATTCGACTCATAGAAAGACTTGAACCAATTCATGTTTGGATTGGAGAACTACAAGGTCCCTATTTACTTCTATATAAAGATCACGATATTAATATTTGGAGTTCCACCACTCCCAAAGAGAGAGGCATCAGAGTGAGAGAGTCAACATAAAAGTCTCGAAGAAGAAGTTATTGCTATAACGAAACAACCTGTTTCTATCAAGTTTTATCTACATTGTTCTAAATTTGTAATAGTTTGTTTTTTGGACTGGTTTCAAAATAATATCTTGATACTTTCTTAGTTCATTATAGTAGGTATTGATTTATGTTTGTAAAGGACTTCATTAATGAGGTAGAGTCATTGAAGATAAGAGTTAAGATGGTAGAGGTTGTGACTTTTGGGAACAATTTCTTAGGTGTTACAAGGGCAGTTTTATACCTTAAAATTTCTTGAGTTTAGTAGAGAGTTTAGGAAAATCCTACATGGGTGGGTTGTAGCTTTTGTCCCCCTTGAGCAAGAAGTTCCACATTAAAATACTTGTGTTGATTTTACTTATTTCACAATTTACCTTCTTTCATAGTTACTCAAAGAACCTGGTCCTTCGGTACATAGGTCGCAATCAAACTAACAATTAGTATCAAATCCAGATCTCTAGCACCTTGAATGACGGAAGATGATTGCACCTGCTGGAGTTCAAAAAGCCGATCAACAACACAACTATCATGCTTCAATGGAAAATATTATGTCTAGTGGAAAATATGAAAGCAAGACTTCATCATAGGAGAAGATCTTGAGTTATGAGATATTATCATGGAAGGTCCGAAAATCCCTTCTATCATAGATGACAAGGGAAAGAAGACTATTCCAAGGAAGAGAGATAAATACAAGGATGAAGACATCAAAGCCATCCCAAAGAATTCCAAGACAAAGAAGTTTTTTATTTGTGGCATAAGTCTTGATGAATAGAACAGAATTCTTCATGTAGAACCACCAAAGAAGTGTGGGATACTCTGCAAACCATATATAAAGTAACAAGTCGGGTAAAGAAGTCTAAAATTTCCCTATTAAGTAGGCAGTTCAAGCCTTTAAGATGAATGAAAGAGAATCCCTTTAAGAGATGTTCAATAGGTTCACAGATATAACCAATAAACTAAGTTCTCTTGGAGTAATTATTCCTCAAGGAAGAAGAATTGAGAAACTGCTTGACATACTACTTGACTCTTGGGAGAGAAAAGATAATGTCATTATGGAAGCAAAAGATCCGGAGACCATGAACATGGAAGAACTCATGGAAAGTCTAAAAACTTATGAGATGAGGAAGTTCCAGACTCAAAAGAATACTTCCCCAAATAGAGATGTGAACCTACTCCTTACAGCTACCCAAGTCAGTTTTTTTGTGAAGAAGATATGACATTACTTACTAAAGTATTTCAAAGAGTAATAAAAAGAGGTGAGTTCCTAATAAAGGAGGCATCTTAAGGACTATACTTGATAGAATCAATCTAGAAGGTTGCAATAGATGGGGTAGCTCAAACCACTTTATTTGACATTGCCCAAAAAAGGAAGACGACTGGAGAAAGAGTGATGCTAACAGAAAAAATGAAATAGGTCCATAGAAGTAGGATGACCACTAGGCAAGAAGATCAAATTGTGAAAAAAGCATTAGCTTCCATGAAAAAACCCTCTAGTGATAATGAAGACAATGAAACAGAGGAAAGAAATCAATCCCTTGTAGCTAAAGAAGAATCAAACTCAGAAGATATTTTGAAATTAATGGCCAATTCAAATCAAGAGTCTAAATATGATAATTGTGAAACACATATCTTTGATATAAAGGATACATGTAAAGATCTCCATACTCTTTAGGAGAAGGTGATGGATGCATAAACTTTTCTTGAATCAGATTTCAAAAATGAAAGGGAAGATCGTAGGATCCTAGAATTACAGGTTCTAAAGAAATAGGTTCTCTCATTGAACTATGAAAAATATGCACTAGATATGGATAAAGGATAACTTACAACTACATTCTCAAAAATAAAAGACCATGTCAAGGAGACCTGAAAGGAACAAAGGAGCAGTCTCAAAGGTGTTAGAAGGAGCTATGTACTTAGCATAGAAGGAACAAGGTGATAGAAGAAGAATTAAATAGAGAAAGGCATGAAGATAAAAGAGCACTTCACAACAAGGCATACATATCTATCTCATGCAGTCATCCCTACACTAGACACCCTGAATTTACATGTATAACAAGCCCAGAGAAACCCATAGAAAAAAAAAGAAACCTGATCCTTCATCAATAAGAGAGCAAAATCAACTGGCATAGGTGAAAGCTATTCAACTTACTCTCCTTCCAGGAGAAAGGGACCTAAGAATTCCTGGGAAACAATTGGACAAGTTGAAAGGGCCAAGATAAGCAAGAGCATGTATAGAGATCTTGACACATGACATAAAAAGAGAATATTTTTTCCTCTTACTAAAAGCCCATGAAGAATGAGGTTGGGAGACATAAAAATGAAAGGATCCCACTCCCGAAAGTGATGATAAGAAGACTAGCAGATGAGAAGTGTCATAGAAATATAAAAGAAGAAATAGGTCCCAAACTGCTGTAGAATTAAGGAACCTAGTTCTCTGATAAGTTGGACACAAATGAGAAAGAGTAGTTGCAGAAGAAAATATTCATGATCCACTCATGCTTATATCTATAGATTTGAAGGATAAACTTCTTAAGAAACCAAACAAAGGAACTGATTCTACAAAAATATGTAGAACAAGAGGAGAAACAACAAAATCCCGGTATCTCAGGCAAGAGACTGTCAGCCTAATGAGGTACAATTTAAGAGAAAAGAAGGATATATGTGATAGAGGAACAAAAATCACATGAGAAGCAGTTGAAGAGGAAGGATTAAGATGTAGAAAAGATTGATGAAGAACACTCTTGATTATCCCAAAATGTGGCCATGATTAAGTCAAATGATTAGAAGAAGAATATAAAGCAAGTCGTTAGCCAACCTTATACCTTAATTGGTATGCATCTATAGATAGATCAAGGAGGCTAGATAAGAACTGACAATGTTATTACTCTTAAGAATGATCAGCCACAAAGAATAAAATCAAAGAACCTGATTCTTATGACTAGTCAGGTATGCACCTGCTTTCCTTATTGTTAAATTGTATAAGCTTATATACACTGCTAAACCATCAATCCAGGTCCCTAAAACACATCTCGATATTTATCCAAGTCACATATCTTCAACTTTATTGCTAGATCACCTGAATAAGATCTAGGAGGCAGTGATAGGGGAAAAAGGAGGACTTTGAAGATACGGAGACTTGCGATTATGAGCGATGGATATTGATGATAATTGATTAGTACATCAATGAGAGATATGTGTGGAAAAAATCAATATGGAATAGTAGGACACTTGAAAAATTCAATAATGGATGAAGAACTGAAAAAGAATAAAAGGACTGATAAAGAACCTGGTCCCATGATTACCAGTCCTACAATAGATGTGAATGGAATGATAAAGATCTTACCATTGATATTTGATTAGAAGAACAAAAGTGGGTTCGACGAGTAGAAGACTAATTATTAAGGAGGTAAGGGAGAATTAAAAGATATCATTTTTTATCTTAACAAAACACTTAAGAACTAGCTTAGTAAACCTTCCTTCTTACCAAAAGAACCTATTTTGTTATCCACCTTTTGAATACCAAAACTATATTAAATCATATCATAGAAGTGTTGTAAGCTAATGTAGTTGTCTATTTTTTTTGGTCCCTATGGATTAAAAGGATGCGTAAAAAATCTTCTATTTAGGCCGATGAGTTCTTGGGTTGGAATATTAACATTATTAAGTTGTCAAAGAGGATTCTACTAAGCATTTTTGCTTTTTTAATGATGCCAAAAGAGAAAAGTTTCAAGGTATTCTATTCTCAGATAGATTTCACTCACAGGTCCACCTAATGTATTCATTTGTTATAGGATGAATTGTAAAGGAACATGTTCTTGTTTATAAAGGAACCTGTTTCTATATATAGACATTAGATATATTGATGATAAAAAAGATACAATGTCCTGAGGAGAGTTGATAAAGATGAAGAGAAAAGGTTCATAAAGAAGAAAGAAGAAGGAAGCTTCCACTGCACCATACAACTGGTTAAAGAACATATGAAGATAAAAGTTGTATTTGAAGAACCCGGTCCCTATGCAAAAAATATAGAGATGTTTTTTAAGAAGAACATACAGGAGAATATTCTTTTGAGAAAACGTATGATTATGATTCGGTGTTGAAACCTAGCCATCTAATGGATTACAATGAGTGGAAGGTTAGCTCATGTAATTGACTATGCTAGCTTACAAACATTTCCTAGCCATGCAAACCTGTAAATCTTGTACATGCTAGAAGTGGTTGAAGTTGCTAACGCCTACTGACTCAAGAAACTTACAAACCTTGTTGAAATCAAGGGAGAACTACTTCAAGCTTATAAACCTTGTATAGTGAGCCTTAGTTAAATCAACATGACATTATAAGTATTGAACAACAAGGAAACGGTTCTTGAGGGGAGATTGTCAGCATAGGAATTGTGATTAAGGGAGAAGATACACATTAAAGTGCTTATGAAGATTGAATCTGCTATATGAGTGCACATGAAGTTGCTATAAGTTTGTCATCATCAAAAAAGAAATGTTTGTTGAAATACCATGATCTCTGAATCTACATTCAAGATCATATAGTATTTTAATGATTGACAAATATTGTACAATCGACAATCTATATGGAGAAGGAAGTATGAAGAATGAAGTTCAAGAACCAAGTCCTCTATAGATCTAAATAAAAAGTGAAGAAACTAGCAATATTAGCATGAGAACTGATGAAAGAACTCGTTCCTCTGATAGAATTGGAGACTTCAATGAAGAAGTCATTTTTGTGAACAAGACTAGGAGAATTGGGATTATGACTCACTTCGATTCTACCAGAAACTGGAATTCAAGATATGAAAATATTATCAATAAATTGAGAGCATGTAATTAGCTTATAATTAGGAGAAAGAATCCCGACACGTGAAGAAGATTCAAACCAAGTCAAACTAGGATTAGATTCATGGAAGTACTTGAATCAATTCATGTTTAGATTGGAGAACTACAAGATGGCTATTTACTTATTATAAGCAACACGACATAAATCTTTGGAGTTCAATCACACCTAAAGAGAGAGACGTCAGAGTGAGAGAGTCAACACAAAGAGTCTCGAAGAAGCAGCTAACTTGTTCCTATCAAATTTTTTCTATACTATTCTAGAGTTATAATAGTTAGTTTCTTGAAGTGACTCCAAAGCAAGATCTTGATTACTTTCTTAGTTGATTATATTAGGTATTGTTTTTTGTTTCTAAGGAACTGGAACTTTATTAACAGGGTAGAGTCTATGAAGAGAATGGTTAAGAGGGTAGAGGTTGGAACCGTTGGAAATAGTTCCTTAGGTGTTACAAGGGTTTGTAAACCTTGACATTGCTCGAATTTAGTAGAGAGTTTAAAAAAATTCTACAAAGGTGGGTCATGGTCTTTGTCTCCTTTGAGAAAGACATGCTCAAATACTTGTGTTAATTTTACTTATTCTACTCGAAGACCTGGTTCTATTGAGTACATAGATCACAGTCAAACTAACACAAAATCAGCTAGGGCCCTGAATTTTATGAATATTACTATATGGAACAAGGCCACAATGAGTAAATTAATGGAATATTTGTGTCAAAAAAGACAAGTTATGAATGAAATGGATGTATGCATACTATATAAAGGGTAAGCGGGTTATGGATGTAGACCCAAAGAAAGCAACATGGATGACGATTAAAATCTTCAAATCTAAAAAATATCTAGAGGAGGCCGGAATAGCTGTTGATGAGGTGAATAAAATGAAGATGTTCTCCATTCATGACATGTATGTGAAGCTAAGAGGGAATTTCCAAAAGGTAAGAGACTGTTGTGCAACGACATGGGTCATCCTAAGTGGCTCTTTATTATGTTCCTAACTATGCATGAGAAGCTACATGCAAAAGAAAAGCTAAGCAATAGGGATCATAACAGACCAGACCTGTGCTTTATGCAACACTGCTGATGAAAGTTTTATTCTTTTAATGTCAGTATTGCAGATACATTTGGTGCAAAATATCTTTGATTGATACTTTTAACAAATGAAAAGGCTTTGAAGCATCTTCCAATATATACTTGCTGGTATTGACGCTCCCTTTAGCATCACCCGCATGAATTTGGATTACTCTAACTATCCGTTTTGACTCGCATCAAATATGAACGAGTTGAATTTTAACTCATATTTTGTCAACCCGCTCATTTTCCACCACTAACAAAGCGCATCAAATATGGACGAGTGCTCTGGACCTGAAAAATGATTTACTCATTCATTAGCGACATTAGTCGCTTTCTTTTGCGGCTTTATCTGTTGATTACATAATCACCCTCTTCTAACCAAAATTTCTAGTAAACTGGCTAAAGCAGTTTTACCTCACTCGTGGGACTTTAAGCCAACATACGTAATATTATTTTATCAATGTGACATCCGATTAACTAATAAAAATGTTTTATCGTTCTCTTTCCCACCAATAATACAGGAAAATATTATTTCTATATTGTACTTGCCTTTTGAACAAGACATCTAAGTGAAATTTCCCATTCCTTTTTAAAAATTCAAACACACACTCAGCGCTGGAGAAATGCTGAAAGATGAAGATGAGAATTTAAGTTTACTTCCATTGTTAGATCTAGTGTTGGAAGTTAGTATTAGTTTCCCTAATGCTTTGCTCTTCTGGAGTTCAAATGATTATCTCCAAGCAATGAAACGAAAGAAATCCAAACGAGAAATGCTAACTTCGAAATCAACACTGAAGACTAATGGAACGCGCAAGACTCATGTACAATTCCAAGTGGTCCTTTGCCTTGATTGTTCTCCTTTAAAGTTGGGAACTTTTTACCAACGATACTACGCAAGAAGGAAAAAGAGCATTTCATATCATAGAAAGTGACTGCAGCACTGCATGAGTATTTCTGGCTCCCATTACTCATCTGACATTTTCGCACAAGTACCAGTTTCGATTAAGTATTCAGCAAATTCATCAAGAAGACAAGGCCAAGCTCCTTCAGCATCATAATTTGATAGTGTAGAGTCCACAGTCTGCGAAATTAGTCATAGATACCAATATAATGTACTTCTTTTGAAATATAACTTGAAAGTAATATATATGTGTGGAAAACATTCAGGCGACTCTTTTTTATTTTTTTATAACAACAAAACCTTTAGGAATCATTTGACATGACTTTAAATATATACACTAAGCATATAAAATCGGAACAAAATGGAGGAAGTGCGAGGTAAATGCTATAAAGAGTGTGTCTGGAAGCTAATATGCTAAAGTGATGAGTCATAACTTACCTTTGCAAATTCCAGTAGCTGTAACCAAACATCACGTGAGATAGCCTTGTTATGTCGTTCCTGAATCAGGTGGTAGAAAAAGGATACCACAAGAAGAAAGAAAGAACAGGGGTGAGTTACAACATCCCCAATAACCGCAAAAACATTTGAATTAACACATTAGTTGTTATGCGGAAATAAGAACCGAGTGAATGCAGAATCATGTGCACATTAAGATAGATACAAATCAAAAGGGGTGGAGAATTGACAAGCATGAGATTACATCAAGTAAACAGAAACCAATGATAGTCCGGCAAACTATGGTACATTGTGATCTTCATTCAGCAGATAAACCAAATTGCAAACCTAACAAACTTAGTCAGCTGCCTGCACATAGATAACTTAAAAAACGGTTATCCAAGGACTTTTCGTTCAATTACCTGGACAAACTGACACCATTGATCAACCAATGGCCACTGCAATTCTGCAAACAACAACTGCCACAATGCAATTGCTGTTTCCAAAGCCAAAGATTTCTGACCCTGAAAATTAAGTGGATATATTTATGCCTAGTGCAGTAGAGGAAGCTCAGAGAGAGCGTATATGTTTTGCACCCATGTATAATGATAAATATATGGAAATCTCATGTGCATGTTTACTAGAGGTCTATAAGCAAACAATCATTACCTATTATAATGAAGTAAGATAAACATATACAACTGAAACTACATGCATTGCATGTGTCATCCTAAAATGTTATTTAATATCTAGGCATAAGGGTTAAAAAAATGTACTCCCTCCGTTTCAATTTGTTTGTCTGGCTTTGCCTTAACATGGAGTTTAAGATAATAAAGGAGACTTTTGAATCTTGTGGTCTTAAACTAAAAATATGAAGAATGTACCAAAATGTCCATTAATCTTGTGGATTTAAACATGTCATATGAAAAGTTAGAATTAAAGAGTTTTCATAAAAGGAAATAGACATTCTTATTCAATCGGACTAAAAAGAAAAGAAGACAAACAAATTAAAACAGAGGGAGTAATTACTATCCAAGTCGTACTCTGGAGCTCTTCCCTCGTTTCAAGAAGCAACTAACTGCAAAATGTAAGTAAAACATGCAGAACTAACACAAGCCAACAAAGTGGCAAAAAAAAACATAAGGATCTGCTGCTCAGTAGTGTTCACTCAATACTGTAGAATTTTCTTGAATCCGATAAGACGGGAGACTTTTCTTTTGATGGTTTAAAAGTAATTTATTGATATCAGATGAAGAAAGTAGTAGTGCTAAAATACATGTATCATTTAGTAATATATACGATAATCAATCAAACCAAACTATAGATGTGAACTAGCATACTAGTGAAATATGAAAAAATATAAATAAAATAGCAAGGAACTAATAACCTCAAATAGCAGATTTTCAATATCTTCAAAGTTCCCACTACTCTTTTCTCTCCAAACTGCTTAAAAAATGTCCAAAGGGTTGATTCAAGATTTTTCCCTTCAGTTTCCAAGTGTAGTCACCTGCTTTCAAGTGTATAGGACTACTGCAATTTTTTTACAATAGTGATGTTTGGCCAACTTATATGCACCTCAACTAATGTACCGAACAGGTTATCCAGCACACAAGCACAAGTTGCCAAAGTAATCCGATCTAACAAAGTTGGAGGGGATGGGCTCACACTAAGTGTTATAACTGGAACTCAAACATGGGATATCCAGGAATTCACAATGGTGAAAGGGGGAAAAGAACAGTGCCTTAGGTGTTCTAATTGGAACTCGAACATGGGATCTCCAGGTTGTTACTCCAGTTCTTCAACAACTATTTCATTTCCTGGGTACATGACTTATAGTAGTTCATTTGATTTTCTTTTAAGTAATTGTCTGGGCACAAAATAGGTGTCTAGGATTCTCTTTTTGCTCAAATAGAACAGCCTAAAGCACTGTTCCTTCTTTTTTTCTCCTTTACCATTGTTCAACTTAAGAACAGAATTTGTTAACATGCAGCACTAACCCTTTTAGAGGACCTGCAAATCTCATTTGCATGTATTTACCTCTTTGCAATCTCAAATTCCCCCGAAAAATGTTTTTAAAAAAATTGAAGTCACATAGACTCCTCCAGATAGTGAAGATTATTGAAATGAGCTCTAATAAAGCGACACTGCATTCTCTAAACCATGGACACCACCACCAACTTCTGCTACACGAACACCTCAAAGGCAATCCTTGATAACCCATCCAGGGCTCCACTTTATAACTTCAGATAACATAGACCTATGTTGCTCGGACTCTTCACTCTCGGTGCTGCATCTGTGTCAACATGACACGGGTGTGGGTGTGGGATCTATACCTGATCTATCAACCAATTTTGAATACTTTGACCAAAATCGACAGAGAAATTCCGCACAAATTCAATGATTTTTCTAATCAAAACAAAAGCAAAGGTGAAATTGAAGAAAATAGAATACCTTGTATATAGAAATTTCTACGTCCCTCCTTTTCCTTTTATCTTTTTCCAAAATTCTCCTCTTGATTAATATTTTCTCAAGTTTTCCACATAATATTTCATAATTTAGGTTTTATAACTCTATGCTTAAATATTTGAATTATTTTAGCCGAATTCCCGCACTCGTATTCATACCTGAATCTATATCCCCGAATTTCAAAATTTAGATCATGAAGGATCTGACCTCTAGATCCGCACCTATATCAAACACCTAAACCCAAGTCCGAGCAACCTAGACATAGACAAAGACAACTGGCTTTAGTTGTCTAATGAATTCCACCCCTTTTTTGATGTCTTCCTGTGAATTCTAGAGGTTACTTCCCAGGTAAGAAACCATTCATACAGTATCTTGGTTTCCTCACTTTAAGATCAAACCCAAAATCAAACATTTCTCCCTTGCTGTGTCTTGTGCTACTGTGTAGTGAGCTGCTGCAGACAATTTTTGAGGTACTGTTGACATATTAGAAACTCTATCCTCTTAGGGTCTTTTCTTTTAAATATAGGTGCTTATAAGTTATAACTAATAACTTGTAAATATTTAAATGTTTCATTTGCTGTTCAAATCTATTGAAAAACGTCAATAATTTACTTCAACTTTCCAATTAAATGTGGTTCATTTGGCTTTAGATTGTCTTCTGCCAATGAACCGGCACCGAAAATCCAGCTTTCAAGTGTTTTTGATACAAGCAAAATAGCTTCCGATGTATGAACTATTATAATAGACTAAATAGTAAAAACAGAATAGCTTTGGAATGCATCAGAGGTTTATCTGGTAATGGGGAAAAGGAGAATCCTTATTGGAATGGGAAGCAACCAATTGACTTGTTGCTTCTTACATGTATTATCAACATGCTAGTATCTGACTAGTCAAATGCATACAAGAAAGACGAGCCAAATAAATGAAGAAGCATCTGAAGCATAAAATAAATAGCAGTCACTTTAATGGGAAAAAAAGGCAAACCCATGACAGCCTTAGAACTATTGAAAGAAAAAGAGTACTTGAGGGATCAGTAATTAAGTACCCACCTTCTCCTTTGCCCAATCAAAAGCAAAGTTATAAATTTCACGGAAAGTATCTGGAAAAAGGTAAAAAGAAAGTCGACGTAAGGAATTTTTCCTGTAGTAAGATAAAATTAACAGTTAAAGAAAGATATGATATCCATGTTCAAATTTCAAAACATAAATTATTGGATAACAATGGAACTTCTTTGACCAACAATGAGGAATTCCATGACAGGACATACCTTCATCTTTCAGCTGAGATCGCAAATAGGGGATTTTTTTCTTGAATTTCTCCAATGAATCTATTCTGCCATTCAGGATACAACTTCATCACTTTGACATTAGACATCTAAAAGTTATAGTTGCCACAGTAAAAGAAATTCAACTACAGAGGGAAAAAGGCCTTAATTTAGGCTTACTCAAGAGACTGTACTCCACCAATGAACTCCTGCTTGGAGAATTCACACATGGTTTCAGCTCTCAATTCCCATGAAAGTACCAACTGTAATTGTATGCAATTTGTAAGTGAATCAAAGATCACAGAAGCCTGTATGCTTTTTTGGATAGGTAACAAGTCCTATATTATTTCTAGGAAATATTTTAGTAAAAACATTACAGGAATCCATGAATTGGCATCTCATGCAAAGTAGATGCTTAGATGTTGAGAAGACCATCAACTTACAATCAAAAGCAATTCTCAGATTTACAAGCTTTTTTAATAATCTAGACTTAGGCCAAAGAGTAGCTGTCGTTCAGCTGAGACCTTGCAACACTTTATGTTGAACTTTTAAGTTATGTATGAAGTAAACAAGAACTAAAAATATTATCTTTCAAGTGAAAACTCATTCATTTACAAGCTGCAGAAGAATCAATCAGATTGGTATGGCTTAATTTTTATGTTGTTAACGGTTATCCAGGCTAGCTTGCGTGCACCTCGACTATTCCACCAGATACTTGCTACCTCCCACCAAAAGAGATAATGGGAAATTCTGCTCACCATGGCTTAGGCAGATGGGAAGAAATCATCTAGTATGCCTCTATCGGGATTTGAACCCTCGTCCCCAAGGCTTGCTCCACTTTATTGGTATGGCTTAAATTTTATTCTGACATAAATGTCATTTTCTTTATAGTTACTCAGAGCTCAGGAAAGGTTATCCAGATTGACTGTAAGAATTAAATGGAGGTTTTTCTTTAATAAATTTTCCCAATACAAATACAACCAATTAAATTTTTTGTGCATCACTCCGGGTCCCCTCTTTCAAAACTAGTCTCTGAAAGAGATAGAGAGACAAATAGAAAAGTAGATGAGAGGCTAATTGTACATACCATAACTATATCCTGAGGATCAACCTGACAAGAAAACAAAAGGTTTTACGTTACTCAGACATGATAACCAAGAAATTATCAGGAAGCTAGGAAGAAGACAAAAAGAAAGATACAATATATAATAGTATGTATACTACTGAAAGTTTTAAATCAAGGTTAGAAGGACAAACTACAAAACACCGTGTATGATACGCAACACCTAACAACTCTTCACTTGAAATTCTAATCATGAAACATTGTAATGCCTGACTCATTAAATCAGCCAAAATTGAGGTAAAGTACCTGAAGATCATTGCAGAGGTTGCTAATGCCATCAGCCATAATCATGTCAACATTCGGGTCTGCAAAATCGAAAAGAAAATTCTATTTGTTTACACACACATATAGAGACTGCCATATAAAAGAGATCTAATAATATAATGCAAGTTTTCTAACAAAGTAGATGTTTAATAGTACCACAAATATGTCTTTGAATGCGGAGCTACTTTAGCTTTTACTAAAATGGTAACAACGCTTAAGATTTTTCCTTTCATAATTGTTTGTTGTAGCATCAAGCAAATCATGTCTCTCGTCTACCGCATGTGTTTCTAATTGTCTGCTGAAGGCACTTGGCTAATTGCTAGATCAGTATTTATGATGGTAAAAGATTTCCCATTGATTTGAAAAAGAATACAGAATACGCATTCTATTCCTTCTTCCAAGACCAACTCCTCTCCCATTCTTGGAGGAAAGGAATTTAGAGTAGAAGGGGGTTGCCTAAGAGATATGAGAGATTCAAGGAGTTGGTAGTTGTTGGTATGGGTTGCGTAGGCAAGGTTGTGAAAAGGGTAAAGGGACACCTGATGGAGAGTTCACTGTTTCAATGACTTCTACAGGGAAAATTTGTTACAAGGAAAAAAAGATTGTACCTGGCATCAAACTATTTTACTAATGATAGGAGCATTTTCTTTCAGAAAGTACTAGATGGTAGGACCACTCTACAGGAAAACCAGGTGAAGGGGCAAATTTAACCCTGCTACAATATTAAAATTTAAACCAGTTCAGAGTCAGGTGACAAATTTTAGTAAAAGTTTATAAAGCTCTATAATTAGCCATTGGATCACTTATTTGTATGGAGCATGATAAAAATTAGTGAATATTTCAAACTTATGTCATCAAAAGGATATATACACTAACCAGAATTAAGTTTCAGTAAAATTTCATTGATCACCTTTTTTTTATGAAAGGAATTTCATTAAGGCATCAAGAAGATGCAAGTACTAGAAAAGAAGAGCGAATAAGGACAGATCCGCCCTAGAAATAAAAAGAAACTAGGCCAAAGCTAAGGAGCTGACAAAGTCCAAAAAGTTGATAGGGCGATTTGCAGGTAATAAGCTATGCCAACTATATATAACCACAAAAGACATCTAGCCTTAAGTGAGTATGAAGGAGTTGATATCCTATCAAACTTTCATTGATCGATATAACAAAATTAATAGTGCATGACAGCTTCATAAGTTGCAACATGCCTGCCTATAAGTCTGGATAAAGCAAGATTGTACAAAACAAATATAACTTGACATTGTGACAATAACTTCTAATTAGTCTTCTGCTAGTTCTGCTAGACTCATACAGACTGTACTCGACATAATAACTAGTCAATCTTCTCTGATGTTCAAGTCTAACAGAACCAAGAAAATAGGCAAGTAGTAATTCATGGTAAACCCCAACAGCCTCGAATGCTTTAGATTTTAATACGATCAATCCAACTTAGGTTATCTGTTACTGGAGCTTCAATTTGAAGAAACCCATCTATAGAAGCTTCTACTAGGAGGGTGCTAAGTATGTTTATTCTTTATTCTTTTCGATCTCAGCTTCTTGCGGGATCAAGAAATAAGCATGATTGTCACTGGTAGCTATTTTGGATGCACCATTGTTCTATCTAGTAATAGCCATTGGCTAATTCTGAGGATGACCCAGATGAAAAATTGAAAAAATAAAAGACAAAGTAAACCAAGTTCAGTCAGATGCTTTTGTTTATTGACAGAGCATATATATAGACTATTATATATAGAGAAGAATTGTAAGCAAGGATTAAATAAGTATACTGTCAAAAAGATAAATAGTATTTAGTTTGCAAGGTTTTAGGAGACAGTCCTGACCTTTGTATTTATTGAAAAGCATCTCCCATCTGGTTTTCTCTGTAGCTGCCTTAATATGTTCCTGACTGTAAAATGCTTCTAGTGCTCCTTCAAGATGCCAATCATTGGTCTTCATAATCTGAATAGCAACTTTCTCACTGTGTATAAATATAAGGACCAAGGGAGGTAAGCTATGCAAACAAGAGCCTCTCAAATTAATCCACATAATTTTTGAGCAAAAATTTAAAAATGCTCAAGTAAATTCTCTTAGAGGATCCTGTGACAAAATAAATGAAAAGTGACTTTTCTTCCAGTTATAGGCACAGGGGGACTAAAGCAATTTTCTTCATAGAAAAAGTTTTGTAGATAATGGAAACATGTTCACAATTTTCCTGAAACTTGAATTTCAAATGTTCCCATTTTATCCCAATTCAGGATCTTAACCGATTGTGGAGTAATCATCAGGAGTCTTTTCACAATGAAAAAGACAACTTAATAAGTATATATATACATATATATGTATTATATACAAAGGGGTAGGCAAGGGGTAGATGGGGGAAGGAGATGGGGGAGAGGATTACAAAGTGGGAAATTGAATCCCTACCAACATTGGAAGTTGAGGTAGCCGACCAGTTGGGCTACTTTGAATCCCCATGCAACATATATTAAAAGTCATTGTTCCACCTAATAAAGAATCAATGAATAACAACCTAAACTTGTATTTAATAACCAACAAATATGAATCACTATGATACTTAAACATGTCACAGAAAATAATAGCATAAAAGAAAAAATCAGGTACATAGATGCTCCTTTTGCCTTATATTTAAGATGCTCAAAAGCTGCTGAATTTCAATATTCGGCCATATACTGAAGTCCATAGAATTGTAATTAATACTTATATGTTTAGAGAGATAAGTCCCATTGTTTAATATTATCTTTACCCAATATATTTTTATGATGGATTTATGCAGTAAATGAACTTCCTAAGCACTGAAAGGTAGCATCAAATTTGCACAGTGATAACGAATGATCACCCTATTAATTTTATTATTCCTATGTTTTATAGTTTTACATTTCTGTTCTTGGTTTTAAGATTTTGTTGTAACTTTCTCCTCCTATTTAGGTTTTGTTTGGATAGTTCTCATCCTTTTAACTATATAGGTTCTGCTTGGATAGTTCTTATCCTTTTTAAGTTGGTTAAGTTGTTGTAAAGGTTTTATAAACTCTTTACACACTCGGCATACAATCTATAAAAGATAAACTCTCTCCTTTCATTCTGTCTTGAGTAATATACTTCATATGGTATCAAGAGCCACTTTAATCCTCACAAGTCCAGCTTTTTTTTATAGCCCTCCCACCCTTCCCATTAAATTGCCTCAAACATCTCGGTCCTGAATTCTGATGCCAACACCAACACAACTGGTGTTTAATTTAATTATATATCCTAGGCACCCATCAAATTAGCTGGCAGCCACAATTCCATGCTTATGAGTGGTCACAACCTTTATGGCCATTTCAATGATTCTCACCTGCCCCTACTCGCACAGCATCTCAAAAGAATTTAGATATCAAAAATCGTAAGTTCGTCTCATGGTATCGCCAAGGTCGGGTAATCCAAAATGCTATCTTAGCATCAGTTTATGTTGCTCAGACTCTTCAAAATCCTTGCCGCACCCATGTCGACACGATATGTGTGTAGGTGTGGTATATTTGATCAACTTACCTTGTGTGCTTTGACTATATTTATGACAAAAAATATAGATTGACTGGCTATCTGGTTTGATTTTTTGGTTTGTGTATATATATAAAGTATGAGAATGTTTTGCTATTATACGAGATATATTATGAATAAAATATTAGGTGTTTATAAAGAATTACATTTTATTAAGTTTAGTTCAATAGCTTTAATAAATCGAGATATATACTTTATATGTCATAATATACATTTATTGGTTGTATCCTAGACGTGTATCTGCACTCGAATCTACACCCCGGATTCTAAATTTTATGTGATGAAGAATCTGACCTTCAAATCTGCACCTGTATCGAATACCCGCACTCAAGTCCGAGCAACTTAGGTATCAGTTGATCAAACACTTGTTGCTACTATCACCAATCTAGTCATTGCCAAGGCTGCCTGGGATGCTTTGCATACTGCATATGCAAACATATCTCAAGAGAGAATCCTTAGTTTGCGTGATCATATGGCTCATCTCTCCAAAGAGCCTTCCGGTTGCCAATTATCTCCACCAAGTTCGATCTCTCAGTGTTGAACTTGTCACTATCAAGGGTCCAGTGTCTAATGAAGAACTCATACAAAAGACTACCATACACGCCTTCTACCAACAATTTACCCTCCCTACCTCATCTATAGGTATTTAGCCGTCCGCCCGCGAGATCAAATCGACTATTCTATGAAAGACGAGAGAAGAATCCAATCTCCCCTATTTTTTCCATTCTCAATAGTTGGTTGGTTGATCAGCATACATTGATTTACCGGATCGATCATTGTAGTCAAGTGCGTTGGATTAAACGACAGTCCCATTTAGATAGTACCATCAATGAGAGACCCCACTACGAAGAAGTTCGGGCAATTACAAAAGAAGTTTCAAGCTCATATTCATCATCGGTTGAGAATTGGAAATTGAACTCTATTAGATCAAATCTCCTATTGTTCCTCATTAGCTCAGTAAATGGCTCGCCTAGATTCGAAATGCCAAGGCTTGAATACCTTTGGGACATGGAATAGTACTTCAAGGATGTCGTGCTTCAAAAGCGTAACCGGGTTAGGGGTGAACTATGTTTTATTGCTCCCAAGCTTCTGGTAGTGAGAGCACGACCACTTATAGCCGACTTATTTGATAATACCTCCACCCTTTCTGTCCTTTATCAACTGAGTGACAAATTGGACAATGGGCCTCACCCACAAGCTCCCAACTTTCTTTTTTCTCTTCCTTCGGTTTGCCACCATGAACGCACCACTTAAGATCCCTACACATATTCCAAAGGCTCTACTTTAATTCAAGAGCAAGCTCCCCTTCTATTGTGTAACTTAAGTAAATTATAAACATAGTACTAAAGTGGTTTTCGTCGGAGCTGACCCCAACAAATTTTATGTCGTTATCCATGCAAGAGATTCTACAATATCTTACAAAGAATAAAGACATTGCTTTTGCTAATTTGAAATTGAAAAGTTACTTGACTATAAACTTTTCCTAAAGCATGAAAAGCCAAGAAGCCTCTATCAAATCCAATTACTGGAGCTATTGCACAGAGGACACACACAACTCCTCCCAAGGGAACAACCCTAACAAATGTTAGGTACAAATGCCCCTCCCACCAATACAGAATCTTGCATATGCTGTTTTGATGTGGTTAATCCATGATTCTACTAAAAGAAGTTTCTTCTTCTCTCGAAACTCGTACCAGAAACAGTGTGTAGCTTGAGTAGTTCAATCGACCTTTCTTTGCCTACAACATATGTTTTCCACTCCATCATTTTTGGAGTTGATGGTGTTGAGTATATCAGGATTACAGTTCACATCACCATATTACTCAAGTTACTGCGTAAATAAAAAAATCCACCATCTTCACCAAGAAAGAGGTCATCAATAGGTGGAAGAAAGTTAGAAAAGGAATCACGGCATCCATATTCTTTCATGCAACTCTTCCTAAATAACCAAAACATTTTCAGTTACTCTCCTAGTGCATGCATATCTCATCATAATATATGGTATAGCGACATTAGAGAAGTATACACTGTTAATTAACTAGTGAAACTCCAAACTATATCAAATTATGTCCCATATATGTGGCAAAGGGAGTATAAAGTATCATGTTGACTTGTTGAATTTTAGGTCTACAAACACTAAAACTTGTACAGAAAAGTAATGCAATTTCTCAAACACAACCTGATACGACTGCTCCTTTACGGACTTACTCTAGAAGAAAATCAAGACAAGCATGTGGAGATAATCTATCAGTTTAAAATATCAGCTGATGTTAGTTTCTTAGTTTTAAATAGGATAAAATATATAAGCAGCAGTTATCTACAGTAGTTACCAGCAGTTATCTACTTCAGTAATTGTATATCTATATAGGAGTTATCCTTATGTTTTAATTTAAATATATAT
Source organism: Datura stramonium (assembly GCA_018107945.1). Taxonomy (NCBI): domain Eukaryota; kingdom Viridiplantae; phylum Streptophyta; class Magnoliopsida; order Solanales; family Solanaceae; genus Datura; species Datura stramonium. The sequence goes on along the minus strand of JACEIK010003364.1, from coordinate 110,103 downwards.
ATCTGAAAAAAAATTGGCATAAAGAGAATTATCATTATCTTTGAATCTGGAGATTTGTCCACTCCATACGAACATAGTTACTGGTTATTGCAGTGTTTAAGATCCTTGCACTTTATTTAACCAGTAAAATTTCATTCTTGTCTCTTTTTCATCACAGATTCTATCATTTTGGTTTCAGAGCAGCAAAGATCCGCGATGGTATCAATATGCTCTTTAAACGAATCTACACCAGAACCAGTCACAAACCATCCAAATGAGCCCTCTAATGATCAAATTCTCCCACAATTAATGTTTATAACATCACGATTGGAAGCATTAGGTGCAGCCATGAAGGCTCAATCCAGTGGCACTCAAACTGAGGTTAATCCTTGTACATCCACTAAAGGAAAGGGTCCAGAATGTAATAGGGGTCCTCGTGACACCAAAAGGTCTTCTTGGGTAGAGGATGTTGATGTTGATGTGGATATGCCTTGGTGGTTGAAGAATCCATCTCATAGGCCACACAAAAAGATGGAATTTCCTCAATTGAAGGAGGAAATCCCCGTGGTTGGATTTTGAAGGCTGAAAAACATTTTCGATACTATCAAACTCCTGATGATCTAAAGGTAGATGTTGCCGTCATGTATTTGGAGGGTAATGCACTTGATCTCTTTGCATGGATTAAGAGTGAGCGTACACTATTTTATTGGGAAGACCTTGTTAAAGCTTTACAAGATAAATATGGTCCTGCTGAATTTTAGAACCCAGATGAACATTTATGCAGCATTCGACAATTGGGCACAGTGCAAGAATATCGCCAGGAATTTGCTAAACGATCTGCCCGAGTCACGAACTGGCCAGAAATTGCCTTTTGGGGTTGTTCCTTATAGGGCTTAAAGAAGAACTCAAAGCATGTGTGAGAATTCACAAGCCCAGAACTGTATATAAAGCCATGAACCTTGCAACGAAATTTGAGCAAAAATGGGTTCCAATCGTGGGCATAAAGGGTCTCAATGGCCAAATATATCACGATCCAACACAGCCCAAATTGGTTCTGCATGTGAAGTTCCTTCCCAATCAGTAGGCAACAAACTTGTGTCACAAATCAATCCAAATTATGCACAAATGTCTCCTCGTCCTTATCTGAATCGTACTTCGGATATAGAGAAGCAAAATCACATAGCCAAAGGACTCTGTCTTAGGTGTAATGAAAATTTTGCACCGGGTCATCGTTGCAAGACAGCATCTCTCACCCTTATGGAGACAAACGATAACATTGAAGATGGTGAATTGGTGGAACAAATGCCCAGTGACATTACTGATGGGATGCAAATACAACTGACCTTGCTGAAATTTCATTCCATGCCTTTCTAGGTAACACGACAAGCACAATGATGAAACTTCAAGGGACATTAAATGGACGCAAGGTGCTACTTCTGGTTGATGGTGGATCATCCCACAATTTTATCTCTAAAAGAATTGTTGAAGAATTACAATTGCTTGTTCAAGTTGTGCCCTATTTTGGAGTCCAGATCGACAGTGGAGATATCATACGTTGTAATTGTTTGTGCCAAAATCTTGTCGTGAAATACCCTGGATTAACTATTGTTCAAGATTTCTATCCTTTTCTCCGTTGGAGGAGCAGATTTGGAGCTTGAAATTAAGTGGCTTGCTTCTTTAAATAAAGTGCAAACTAACTAGAATGAGATGTTTTTTATTTTTAATTTAAATGGGAAGCGATATAAGCTTCAAGGAATTCCACTAGAATCAGATGCACCAATTGATTTTCAGTATTTCTCCAAGGAGGCTGATACTTCAGGTAATTCTCTATCCGTTCATATTCAAAATTTTCTTCACGAGTTTGAATCAATTTTTGAAGCATCCAATGCCCTACCACCTTTTCTCCAACACACACACTCAATCCCTTTGATTCCTAACTCAAAACCACCCAATCCGTCCATACCGCGATCCTTGCTTTCAAAAATCATAAATTGAAAAGCAAGTTGAGTTACTCCAGAAGGGTTTTATAAAGTCAAGTACCAGTCCATTTGCTAGCCGTATCTTCTCATCAAGAAAAAGGACAATATATGGTGTATTTCCATTGATTATAGAGGTCTCAACCAAATCACTATCCCAGATAAGTACCCAATCCCTAATATTGATGAGCTTCTTCATGAACTGCATGGAGTAGCTGTTTTTTCAAAGATTGATTTGCATTCTGGTTACCACCAAATACGTGTCAATCCTGCAAACACTCATAAAACTGCTTTTCGTACCCACTCTGGGCATTATGAATTCACTGTTATGCCCTTTGGTCTCACTAATGCCCCTTCTACATTCCAATGTGCTATGAATGATTTGTTCAGACCACACCTGCGCAAATTTATTCTTATATTCTTTGACAACATCTTGATATATAGTCAAACCTTTGAGCAACATCTTGATATATAGTCAAACCTTTGAGCAACATATCAATCACTTGCAACTTGCTCTCCAACTTCTCAAAGATAATCGTTTCTATGCCAAAACCTCTAAATGCTTATTTGGGAAAATCTATATATCGTTTTTGGATCATGTGATTTCAGAAAATGGGGTTGGTGTTGATCAGGATAAGGTTCAAGCAGTCTTGGAGTGGCCAGTACTAACTAATGTGAAGGAGTTGCATGAATTTCTTGGATTAACAGGTTATTATCGCAGATTTGTGAAAGGTTATGGAATGATGACTCGATCACTAACTGAACTTACCAAGAAAAATGCTTTCTAATGGCCGAACTCAGCTGAAAATGCTTTCCAACTTCTCAAGCAAGCCTTAACAATTGTTCCGGTACTAGGATTTCCAGATTTCACTCAACCATTTGTCGTGGAATGTAATGCTATTCTTCTTTAGGATGACCATCCTATTGCTTATTTTAGTAAGGGACTTTCTTTTTCCGGTCATTTGAAGTCAACTTATGACCGAGAATTGCTTGCTCTTGTTTTAGCTTTGGAGGAATGGAAACACTACTTCTTGGGCCATCACTTTTATGTCCGAACAAATCATTGCAACCTCAATTATCTCCTTTCCTAGCGTATTACCACTAAGGAGCAGCAAAAATTATTAATGAAATTTCTTCCCTTAGACTTCACAATTGTTTACAAAGCAGCGAAAGACAATTTGGGAGCTGATTCTCTTTCAAGGATGCCATTGAATGCTGAATTTCTGGCTCTTGCTATTCCTATACCGATGGATTTTTCCAATTGGCAAGGTGTGCTCCAAGCAAATACATATACTCGTGAGATTATTCAAGCCATCCGCCAAGACCTTTCCTTACAACCAGATTTTCTCTTGGTGGATCAGAACTTTATTTCAAGGAAAGGCTGGTTGTTTCAGATCAATTATCTTTTTGACAAAAGCTTCTCTCAGAGTCTCATGACACACCTTCTATCGGACATGGAGGATACCTAAAAACTTTCAGGCACCTCTCCTCCAACTTTTTCTGCTGAAGCATGATGTTAAGCTCTTCGTTCAAAATTGTTTGATTTGTCAACAGGCCAAATACCAAGCTTTAGCACCTGCTGGACTTCTACAACCCTTGCCTATACCTGGTAAATATGGGAAAATATCTCACTCGACTTCATTGTAAGACTTCCCAAAATTTGATAGTCATGACACAATTTTGGTTGTCGTAGATCGTCTCAGCAAGTATTCTTATTTCATCCCAATTTCTCACCCATAGACCCAAGACCGTTGCTAATGTTTTTTGCAAAGAAGTTGTGAGTCTCCATAACATTCCTCGGCCAATCCTATTTGATTGGGATGTTATCTTTCTCAGTCCTTTCTGGCAGGAGCTTTTTTCGACTTAGCAAAACAAGGCTAGGAATGGGTACATCTTACGATCCACAATCTGATGGACAAACAGAGGTGGTTAATGGATGCTTGGAATCTTATTTACTATGTTTTTCTATGGAGCAGCCTCGTACATGGAATCAGTATTTACCATGGGAAAATTTTCTTTTAACACTAGCTTCCACTCTTCCACAGAGACGATCCCACTCAAGATTGTTTATAGTAGAGATCCTCCATCCAATTCTCCATTTGTTCAGGACAAAAACGCATTGCTGAACTTGAAGAAAAACTTTTGAATCGTGATGCCGTGCTGAAAATTCTCAAGGATAACCTTTTAAAGGCTCAAACTCAAATGAAGCAGCAAGAATTCTCATCATCAAGATGTTACCTTTCAGGTTGGAGATTTTGTCTTTCTACGTGTTCAGCCTTATCATTGCGATGTTTTTGACCTGTAGCGTATGAACTTGAGTTACCTACTTCTTCCAAAGTCCATCCAATTTTTCATGTATCTTTGCTATGTCCAATTCATGGTCAACAAGTTGTTATACCACCAGCCCTTCTTCCTCTTACTGAAGATTAGGAACTCGCCCTATCTCCTTTCAAGATTCTTGCACATTTATGGGTCAAAGTTGGAACTGCTAGTTCAATGGGCTGACTGTCCCCTTGAAGAAGCTAGTTGGGAGAATTATGATCTCATTGCGATCAGTTCCTTCTTTTCGCCTTGAGGACAAGGCGACTTTTCAGGGGGATGCACTTATACGGCTACTCCTTTACGGACTTACTCTAGAAGAAAATCAAGACAAGTGTGTGGAGCTAATCTATCAGTTTAAAATGTGAGCTGATGTTAGTTTCTTAATTTCAAATAGGATAAAATATATAAGCAGCAGTTATCTACAGTAGTTACCAGCTGTTATCTACAGCAGTAATTGTTTCTCTATGTATTAGGAGTTATCTTTATGTTTTAGTTTAAATATATGTATTTGGAATAAGAATTCTGGCAGAAAGAGAACTATCATTATCTTTTAATCTGGAGATTTGTCCACTCCATGCGGACATAGTTATTGGTTAATGCAGTTTTTAAGATTCTTGCACTTTATTTATCCAATAAAATTTCATTCTTATCTCTTCATCATCTCAGATTCTATCACAACCTCACTCCACAAATCAATTATTATAACTCTAAAAAACTAAATGACTCTCATTATGCGATTAAATTAAATGGATGCCTACACATCAAGAAATGGGGTTAGCATTTTCCCAAAGAAGTATCAAGAATGTCTGGCACAATATTTCCTTAATTCCAAATGCAATATCTTCACTTGACTCATAACATTATCTACTATACAATCATTGGTTATGATCATATCTCCCTGCAGGGGGAGATATAAAGAAAACTGGAGCCTAGCCATAAATTAACAAAGCATGCTTACATCAGCAAATATAACTTTCAGTACACTAGAAACTGAAAAAACGACCACCTAAACACAACAACCTAAATGGAGACCTACAACAGGATCTTACAGCTCCAAATATCCTATACCAACATAACCAACTTTGCAGAATATGAATGAAATGTTGCCTCCAAGACTTTGGTATAATGGTAAGAGTACGTCGTGCATGATGTGTGGATTAGATACACGTCACAAGTTAAAACTCTATCATAGACAAAAGTGTGATAATTAAGTGGAGAAGACAGGGTATTGTGGTGGGTCGATTGTCTCGCGAGTTTGGAACCGTACACCATTGTCCCTCGGGAATTTCTTGATTATCAAAGAAAAAATATGGGAAATTGAACGTACCTAAATGACATTAAACTCTCACAAAATAAAAACTCCTAACTCTAATGAGTTCTTCGCATAACAGGAAAACTAAATTATGAATTCTTTTTGGACAAGATCTTATTTATCACAAGGTACTCCTTTTTTTTTTCCTTTGAAACTAAAGGAGTTTATTAATATTTACATGCAATGATTTTCATATCAAATGACATTTAGCAGAAATTTAGACGCGGTGGTGGTGTAGCATTTGGGCTACCGGTTCAACCGAACCTGAGATTAATTAACATGGAAAATAGATACACATATATTGAAAAACCACAAATGTTTTTACAAATATTGATTCTGAACCCATAATTTTGAAAGTACTATGATTTAAGAGCTAATACCTCTAAAAGTTGAACCCATCAAGTTTAGATGATGGATTCGCCTATCAGATTCTTTGTTCCATTATTCAGGATTTAAGCATCTTGGGTATCCTCAAAGTATACCAAAAGGAAAGCATACAAAAGCCTGTGGTACTGACCATGTAAAATGAGAGGCAAATTTAAATTCAGTGAGAGTTAGTGTTACAGGAGTATGGTACCTTGCCCCAGTAACAGAGATGAATTGCTGAATTTTCTCCTTGCGCGCAAACCCCAGCTTGTTCTGAAAATCAAGTGACAAAGTTAGCAGAGTACAATTATCTGGAAGTATTAAAAATAAATTGGAACATACAATTAATTAATTAAAAAATTGGAATTAACCCTGTAATTGTCAAACTATCAGTAACTGAAAAAAAAGATTTGGGAGGAAACAGTTCACCATTTTTAGGAAACCTGAAATTACAATTAAATATTCCTTCTCTTAGGAGATGATGATAGTGGGTGTTTCGATTCCTGTGTCTGCTGACCCTTAATTCCCTGTTAATATTTCATTCTTTTTTTCTGTTAATTGAGGCCTCCAAATGCTTACAACTTCTTGAACAAATGGAGAATTTGCAATAAATTGTGGCGGCGAAAGAATAGTTCCAGTTTGCTGTGTGCTCACTCTGTGGTTTTGCATTTTTGTTTCCGTTCTTCTCGTCAATGGATGTCGCAATTCAGGCAATTTCTTGTCTTAAATTGTCACTACTATAGTATCCGAGCGCCATGGCCGGATTTTACTAAATAATATTATTATCTTATTTTTCAATGCCATATACTTATTAACAAAATTTTATAAATTAAAGAAAATCAATTTTATAAATATAATCATCAAATATTATTTTGATATATTTCTAATATCATTACTAGATACGAACAACTTGAAAATATATTTTTGTACAAATATATAAACATACACTTTAAAGTTAAATAAAATAAAATTATTTCTTACAACAGTCATAATAGATTTAATTTTAGTAATTGTAATTCCTACATTAAATGATAAATAAAATAA